>JAKVIS010000221.1:0-106438 GCA_033119425.1 Bufotes viridis | reverse complement strand
TTTACAAAGTTGCTGATCTTATTTTCTTCTTTTTTTTTACATATGATTTAATACACTAAGATACATTCAAATTCCAGAAATTTAGTATTTTAGACCACAAAGCAATCATTACCTAGAAATGCCTTGGAATAAGATACAACACAAATATGGTAATTTGTAAACAGTAAAATAGCAGCAGTTTTCCCATCTGTTCTTTTTAGTATAAAGGTCACTGCAGCACATGACCTATGGCCTCTGGAGATCTCTAGCAATGTGTCTGATGAAGTTCCTATAGTACACTCCTGCACTTCAATGAGCTTTATATCAGCTTATTCCCTGCTAATATATTTAGAAAATTACCTTAAAGGGGTTATCCTGTAAATAATGTAAAAAATGAAGATCAGACATTATACAGTACATGACAATCTCTTTCTAACAAAGCTAGAACCAGCCCTGTACCTCACATGGATCCAGAGATCTTCCCATTCATTGCTCTGCTAGATTTATATCAAGCTGACAGCTCAAGGGGAGTGTCTTTTCTGCTGCAGCTCAGAAGGCGTGTCCATGCTCTCCCTATAACAGCTCAGAAGGCAGTTGAAAGATGAAACTGAGCATGTGCGGCCTTCTCAGTGAGCAGGTCAAAGAAAAAGGAAATGTAGTGGCACTATAGAGAATGAGATATATTTTATTGAATAACTCAGTAGCTATACAAAATCTTAAATTATATGCAATTACAAAAGTATCCAGATACAGGTGCTGGTTTCAAAAATATTTGGAATATTTTTTGTAGGACAACCCCTTTAAACATTGACCTTTACTACAAATTGTAAGTGGATGCCTGTATTCCTAGCTCAAAGATGCATGAACAGCTCGTGAATCTGATTAAAATCTATTAATTATCCTGTCAGAATTTTATTCGGGTTACGGAACCTAAAGACGATGTCTATATTTACAGCCCATGTAATGTATAGTTCAGATGCTGCAGAATCAATTTGTGAAGGAGAGCTTTATATGATTTACTCATGGACTGGAGACTGCTGATATTATCGCAAAATGCCCTCTCCTTTAAGGGGTTGTTCACCTCTGTGGGCCTCTTGTGTAGACTCAGCATGGCTGGACCTGTGTAGGGAATCATACTTACCTGATCCTGACCACTGTATTCCCACTCTTTTGCTCCCCGTGGCCTGATGCAGCTCTCAGGTCTCCCTGCGTTAACATCTGGTGACTGTAGGCAGTGGTGACGTGTCTCCCATGTGTCGTTTCACTGAGAAGGGTGATGCATGGGAGACGTGTCACTGCTGCAGGCAGTTATTGGCTGCAGCAGCCCCATGATCTGCCTCAAGCTGGTTGTTAACATAGGGAGAACTAAAGGCTGCAGGATGCCACCCACAGGGCCATGCAGGGAGGACTGTCGAAGAGGCCCCCAGGGATGATCAACCCTTTTAACCAGTTCAGAACCGTGGAAATTTTGATCTTCAGGACCAGACGCATTTAGCTGTTTTTCGTATATGAAGCTGTAACTTTTTTTTTATTGGTTATACCACCTTAGCCCTCACTCACAGTAGTGCTCCTCCTTAATACCCCTATACAGTAGTTATGCCTCATTAGTCCTAACTCACAATAGTGCTTCCCCTTATTGCCCTCACACAGTAGTGTTCCCTTAATGGATCAGTCAAAAAGTTTGATTTGGTCCAAACTGATTGTACTCGAATCAGAAGTGCTCTAGTTGGCCTGAAAATTGGTTTATGACACTCTGAGGTCTCGTAGGACTCTCTTTATCACAATGACAGCAGAAGTAAGTAATGTCACAGTGACGCTGACATCTTCAATACAAGTATGATGTATTGGCTTTTAGGCATCAGCCGGATTGATAAAGTGTGAATATATCAATATCCCAATTCGACATGAAATCAGATTCAATACAAGAAACCCGCACTGAATCCGCATATTCCATATTTGTAGTATTTAATCAGGAAATTTGTGCATTAGTTTAATATTTCATGTTTAAGCACATACTCCATATAAATGTGCATACTTAACATAAAAACCGGTGTGCATAATGGGTTCTAGTCAGGATTCAGTGCACACGGGGCCCAGTGAGCAAGTCACTACGTTTCAGGGGTTTGCAACCTTTCTCAAGCAAGCGTGCTGCTTTGCTAACCGGGTTTAAATACACAACAATCACCTCACCTGTGTATCTAAATGTTGTGATGTAATGTTTTGTTGTGGGATACATTGTATTGTTTTGCTTGTTTTTATGTAACAATATGCAACATTTAGCTACACTGGTCAGGTGATTGAGTGATGTGTATTGAAACCCTGTTAGTAAAGCAGCATGCATGCGCTAGTGAGGGTCTAAAAGCACGACCAGTAGCCATCAGTTTGCTTTATTCTAATGATACATTTATCAGTCCGCAAGCAACCATACAGCTTGCCATACTGGACAGTGTACCCGACGATGAAGTTCTTTCTGGCTCTGCCACCACTGTGATGATTGGTTATCATGGTCAGTGTCATCATCAGCAGCCTCATCCTCCTGCACCACCGACTCCTCCTCCAGTGGCAGTTACTCATCTTTGAGTCTCCAACAGCTACTGGATGACCAACAAGATGCAGAAGCTTCTATTATTCCACTGTCCCTTACAGAGGGGTGACATTGTTGATGCCACAGTTATCCCTACTGACAAATCTGATGGTCTTTCCAAAGGGCCTGAGTACACTACATACATCTCTGATGAGCTGCCATTGCCTGACCTCAAAAAGACACATGGTCTCTGCTGTGGTGGTCTGGTGCATGATGAAATCAAGTATAGGCAAGTTGCAATTTCTGTAAGTTGGTATATTGTGCATCAAGTGGTGCAATGGTAGACTGTTCTGCAACTGATCCTCTGTGTGGCTGCTCACACCCAGGCTCATCAGTTCTAAAACAGCATGGCAATGCTGTAGTTTACACATATAGTAGAAGAGAGGGGGAGATGGAAGAACTGCTCTGCCCTGCTTCTGTTGGGGATAGGAGGACATCAATTGAGGAGGATGTGGTGTTGGAACAAGACCAACATAAATGTGGAGGTGCCAAATTTTGGATATGGCCTTGTTGTTGTTGCATTGCCATTGCTGTGCAAAATATTCACTCGGTGGGCCGTGAAAGACATGTACTATTGTACTCCCCTTACACATAACATCTGCTCCAGGTGTCAATTGTGGCATGGGAAGTTTTTTTTAGAGAAATAATGGTATTTAGGTATCTTCAATCAAAGCTAAACAAACACTATTAGTTCCCTAAAAACAGCAGAATCCACTAGGTGGTATAGTAGCCACTGCACTGTCAGAAGCTTGGCCAGGTGGGAGTTCAGATTGCTTGGTGCATAAATTGGTTCCTGGCCACACATTACATTATTGATGACTGGTGAAAGGACAGAGGAGGAGGAGAGTATTCTAAGCAGTAGGAGCAGTAGCTGATGATGACGATGACAAGGACACTCTACTGCTTGTGGATGTGGCCTTGCTGCCACAAAGAAGACTGGGAGAAGCTGTACAAGCTGTATCTTGTTTTGATAGCTGGACAGTTCTATTTACCCACATGATCTGATGCACTTTAGGTGCTGCAATAAAGCAGTGGTGCCTATTGCTTATTTTTTTTCCTGTAGATCTTGCACATAGCAGTGGTTTGGTCTGCTAGCACTGTGGAGAAAAACTGCCATACATGAGATACTTGCACAGAGCAAACAGTAATCGAGCTTGGCTTAGGACTGGCATGTTTTGTGTCTGTGCCCATAGTATCTGCTGCATCACCAGTTCCCAAGCTGACCATAATAGAGGCAGATGTTTCCCTGGCAGCTTTTTTGGATGTTTTGGCCATACATTGCTTCTGCTCTTTATTGCAACTGCAGCCACCACCCTCCTCCTCTGTACCCCAAACCTGCTCCAAGGTTCTGTCCAATACACAATCATCATCATAGTCCTCACCCTCCTCACTACTTTTATCAGTGAGATGTCATCATGGGTTCCTTGGCCTTCCTTTCCAATTCCCTCCTCTGAATATGCCCCAATTGCTGCTGTCGCTACCACTACCCCTACTACTACCACCAGCACCACCACCACAGCTATGGGAACCTCCATCTCCCCCTGAACCACCTCCTCATGGCGGGCCAAACACTGATTGTTCCTGCACAACTCTCTTGTGACTCTCTTGAGACTCTCTGGTGTATCTTCCATAGTATGCAGGATTTCACTGCCTCTTTTTAGGAAAAAAGTGTGAAGACATAGATGATGCAAGTTAAATGCTTCTGTGGGGCAGCAAGGAGGAGGAGCAGGAGAAATGCGCTGACCCCCTGGCTCAAGGTCATGGTAAAGAATCAGAGGTGACATCGACATTGTCCTGCTGTGACAGAGAGGATAAGTAAGCCATACAGTGCACAATGTCATCCTTTTTTGTCCTAAATAATAATCTGTCATCTACTGGAAGTGAGGGAGAATTGTGGCCTACTTCTACCACTACTGATGGAACAGTTGGTACCTATTGTGCTGCTAATGCTGTATGCACTACTACTGTCATCCACATTCGAGGATGATGAAGCACAGGTCTTTTGTCTTATTTACCAGACATTTTAATATGAGGCCTATTTAAACACTAACAAGTCATAGGTTTGGTACATCAATTATTAAACATTAGCAAAATTTACATTGGTATTGATGCACTAAAATGGGCTGGGTTTACATTGGTACATTGATACATTAAAATGTCCACAATTTACACTGTTATTGACTATTGACACATTAAAAAGCACTGCATTTATAAAGGAAATGATTCACTAAAATCAATTGTATTTTCATTGGTAATGATTTTCCAAAATGTGCTGCATTTACACTGGTATATTGATGCACTAAAATTGTCTAAAGTGCACACCCACAAACAGTACCAATATATTTAAACTATGCTAATCAATAAAGGAGCAATTAAAACTCCCCTGCTATGAATACATGGTACACTGGTTTTGACACACTAAAATGAGCTGAATTCACACTGTTAATGACACACTAAAATGTGCTGAATTTACACTGGTATTTATATACTAAAATATGCTAAAGTTTACACTTATAGCTCATAGCATAATTGCAACTAGTTTTTGGAAAGGTTGAAGGTGCAGTTGTGCAGCATATACAGCAAAGTATATGCTGTTAGTGGTGCTGGGAATATGCCTTCTGGTTTATTCACAGAAGAAAGAGTACTGTCTCTTTAACCATATTTGTACAGAATAATACTTTGTGCAGACAATGCAAGACATGAAGTTCCATACAAACTCCAGCAGCTCTACTCACTGTAAGACACCAAGTCCCAGTACACTAACTGCCCCTGTGCTCTCCCTATTAACCAAACCTAATAATTATATCTACGTAACTAAATATATCCCTACACTATCCCTGCATTTTGCACGATTCATCCATAGTTAATCGCCAAAACTGCAGATTAATTCGGAAGAAGAATTTTTTTAACAAATCTGACAAATCTGATTAGTGAAAAAATTTGTAGACGAATTGGACGAATCTGATTAGTTAAAAATTGCTCTAGTCCCAACCATAATGGCAATGTTTCTAGAGGATTCAACAGAGATTTTGAAGAGGAGCAGGCCATCATGGCTGTGATACATGGGGGTGAGTGGTTATGACAATGACCCAAATCTTAAAGCCAAGTTGAACATTCAGTGGCTGCAGCAAAAGAAGAATGTGAAGTTTCTGGATAGGTCATTATATGCCCCGGATCTCAACGTTATTAAGAAACTTTGGGGAGAACCTATCTAGGCAATACAAGACAAGCAAAAAAAATAATTCAGGGATCAAGGTTTTTTTTGCCCAGCAGAATTGGCTTTAACACATAATTCTGCAGGCCATCCTTGTTGAAGAAGAAGGCAACAAAGAATACCACTTTCTGGTCCAAGGATGTGAATATATAGTTTTAGTGTATAGTTGGTCTAGCATAAAACTTTGAAAGTGATTTGCTCAAAGTTTATGAAGAAGCTGCTACTGAAAACAGAATTAGTTCTAGTAAATGACCCTCTGGATCAGCTACCTACTGAGCCACCTTACCATGAAAACTCTTTCACTTCTGGTTTTCTGTTAAGCTCTCTTTACTTAGCGATGATCAAAAGAAAGAACATTTATACAAACTTTCATTCCTCCATGTGGACATTAAAATCAGCATTTGTCAGCAAACAATTTCCCCATGTGCTGACAACAATGAAACTGTATGTGAACAAACAATCACATTAAGGCGACTTTCACATCTGCGCTTTCGTTTCCGGTATTGAGATCCATCAAAGGATCTCAAAACTGGAGGAAAACGCTTCAGTTTTGTCCCTATTGTCAATGGGGACAAAACTGAAGGGAACAGAGTGCACCAGAATGCATTCCATTCCGTTTCATTGCGTTCCCATGGCGCATACAAGAGCACTGCAAGCAGTGTTTTTGAATGCGTTATGGGATGTGGAGCAAGTTTTCTCGGACACAAAAGAAAACGGCGCCTATTGACTTGCAATGGTTTTAGTGACGGATCCATCTTGGTCATAATGCAACCAGATCCATTCATAACAGAAGCAACCAGTTGAGCCATGACGGATGAAGCAAAAACACAGATGTGAAAGTAGTCCAACCCGTTAAGGACTGGGCCTATTTTCGTTTTTGCATTTTTGTTTTTCTTCCACACATTCCAAGGGCCATAACTTTTACATTTTCTTTCACATAGCCATATAAGGACTTATTTTTTGCAGGAAAAGTTGTATTTTGCAATGGTATCTTTAAGTTACCATATCTTGTATTAGAAAATAAGAAAAAGCTCTTTGTTGGATAAAATTGCAAGGTTTTGGGGATTTAGATATTATAGTGTTCACTGTCCACTAATAATGACATGATGACTTTATTCTGCAGGTCAGTACGATTATGGAGATACCAAGCTTGTATACTTTATATTTTGTTTTACTACTTTAAACAAAAAAAAAACTTTTTTAAAAATAAAAAAAATTAATTGCCATTTTCTGACACCCATAACTGTGTTATATTTTCATCTACATAGCTGTATCAGGGTTTTTTCTTTGTGGGGAGAGCTGTAATTTTATTGGTACCACACATAGGACTTTTCACTCACTTTTTATTAAAAAAAATTGGGATGGAGAAGGTGAGCAAAAAATGGTGAATAGTTGATTTTAATTTTTTTCCCATAACGGCGCTCACCATGCAGGAAATTTTTTTTAAATTTTAATATTCAGGCATTTTGAAATACTTGTTATGTTTATTTTTTTTTATTGTTTATTGTTGTATGTAAAATTGGGAAAGGGGGTTGATTTGAATTTTTTATATTTTTTTATTTATTGTTTTACTTTTATATTGTACATTTTAGTCTCCTTAGGGGACTTGAATATGTTATCTTCTGATTTCTTGACCCATAGACTGCAATAGAATACTATTGCAGTTTATGGGATTTTGAGAGGCTGTCTGAGAAGCTGTGCCTCGGTCACGACTTTTCAGGCAGTTAGCAATGACAGGCCTGGGAACCTTCACAAGGTCTCAGGCTGTCATGGCAACCACTCAGAGCCCTGCGATTTTGCAGCGGGGGGGGGGGGCGGCAATTTGAACTCCCTCTGCCTAACCCCACAGATGCTGCAGTTGCTACTGTCAGAGGTCTCTGAGGGGTTAAATGACTTGGTTTGGCGTCATTGCTGATTCCAGCCATTGCAGCCAGCCAGATGCCTGTTGTATTATACAGCCAGCACCCGCCGCATATGAAACAGGATCACTCCACTTCATAAGGGCTGCACCCAAGGGGTTAATGATTATTTAGTCACATACAGTAATGATGATTGCTCCATGTAAATAGAGCTAAATGAGTGCCATCAACTTGCTATACCATCAATCTTTGGTTGCAGCCAAGAAATCTGCCCATGTAGAAGGCCCCTTATACTTCACCTTAGGATAGGTCATCAATGTCCATTATAACAGGTACCGTGCACATGTTGGTATTTACTATTCCCTGGACTGGATGGTGTAGATGTTGTAAAGTGCAGCCCCAAGATGTTAGCGTAATATTCTAGATAGACAAGAGAAGAATTAACACCGAGAGAGCAGGGTGCAGTTTAGCACACAATTTCTGCTCACAATTTCTGGTTCCAACAAACAGATGTTACACAGGTTAATGGTCTCTTCTTCTGTACAGTCATGGAGATACATAGCTTTCTCAAAAGCTGCTATGGTTTCAAATAGCACAGTTCACATAGATCAGTTGACATGCTCGTGTGTGGGAGGGAAGAGGGAGCAAAGAATAAGGCCTGAAAGCAAAGGAACAAAGGACATGTCCTAGTCAAATCCCTAGTCACAGTCCTGACTGGCTATAAGTATGAACAGACCCCAAAGGTAGGTGAGTTCATACGCCAGAGTAACTAGAGTCCTAGCTCACCCTATAAGACCCTTGCGATAGTGACAGGACTGAGACTACCTGTTCTCCCAGAAAGGAAGGACGATCAGGAGTCTCCCTCAGGTCTACAACAAAGGGCAGTGGAAAAACAACACACAGATAAACCAAAACTAAATGCAAACATGAAAGAACTTAACTTTCAGCAACAGGAACTCAGCCGAGAACCAAACAGCAGCAGACCACAGATACCACTGAAGCTATAAACTGCACAGCATTGTGGGAGAAGCAACTATAAATAGGGAAAGTTAAATGACCACCAAAGCAACACCTGCAGGTTAGAGGTGTGGCCGGTTTTCGCATGTTATCGCGTCATGTCATCTGGAACGCTGCCGCACTCCCACAGCTGATTCCCCACCCACAGGTGAATTATATTATGAATAAATTATGTGTTTTATCTCTGTGTATATATATATGACACACTTTCAATGGGCTCATTACCCTTGAGGAAGCCGGACTGCGCCGGCGATACGCGTTGGGTGTCTCTCACTTTGTTCAGATCCACTGCACCAGCTGCTTTTACAGGATTTGGCTCTTAACCTTTGACCTCATTGCGGTCTATTTCCATTTATTTGTGGCCATACCTTATTTAACATTTTCTATATGTTGATATTGTGCATAGCTGGCATACATCTCATGTCCCGATTTTGCGGACATTCAGTGCCTGTATGTGTCGGTCTTATTCAGTTACCAACACGATGTTTATATTGTATACAATTTTTTTAATGTGTCTGTTTGTCTGAGTTGTTTAATAAACTTCATATATTTTTTTACTTACGGTTATTGCTGGATGTGCATTTTTAGGGTGGTTCTTTTGACTCTTTAGTGGGTCCATTTTTGTCTGTATCATACTTTAAAACCACTCTTTTGCACTCCTTGTATTATTTGCATTTATTGGTGTGCCCCCTCCATCCATAGTTTATATCAGTATCAGAAACAACACAGACATCTATTGATCCACAAGGAAACCTATTAGATCAAAGCACGTGTTTCCAGTCTCACAGGTCTTCTGTCACCCACTGTTGCGGGGACGTCCGTATGTCTTTGTACATCGTGACAGTACGCCCCCGCTTTATGGGTGACCTCTGGGCACCCAGGACCGACCTTATCCGGATGAGACCTATAAAAAGCTCTCACTAAACGACTGGCATTCACGTCAGATGCCGGTACCCACATGCTTACCTCTGGTCCATACCCCTTCCAGTGTACAAGAAACTTAAAAGATCTACGAAGGACTTGAGAATCAATAATCTTGGCAATCTGGAATTCCAAACTACCATCCACCATAACAGGAGCGAGTGGCAAGGAAGACGGCACCAAGGGTTCCACATATCTCTTCAACAAAGATTTATGAAAAACATTATATATTTTCAGAGCCCGGGGAAGTTCTAAATGAAAAGCTACAGGATTAATAATGACACTGATTTCATATGGACCATTAAATCTTGGACCCAACTTCCAAGAAGGTACCTTCAACTTAATATTTTTTGTGGACAGCCACACAAAATCACGCACTCTTAGGTCTGGACCATTAATACGTTTCCTGTCAGCCACACGTTTATACTTGTTGCCCATATTTATCAAGTTATTTTGAATTCTCTGCCATATGGATGATAATGATGACGAAAAAAGTTCTTCCTCAGCGATACCAGAAGTATCTGAACCAGAAAATGTGCCAAACTGCGGGTGAAACCCATATGCCCCAAGAAACGGCGACTTCCCAGTGGACTACTGTCAACGATTATTTATGGCAAACTATGCCTGAGACAAAAACGAGGACCACTCCTCCTGGTTCTCAGAGACAAAACATCTTACGTAAGTCTCCAGACTCTGATTAGTGCGCTCCGTCTTTCCATTCAACTGAGGATGAAAGGGCAAAGAAAAAGACAGTTGTACTCCCAGACGAGTACAGAACACCTTCCAGAATCTGGACACAAACTGGGTTCCACGATCCGGGACCACATCAGAGGGAATGCTATGAAGTTTCTTGTGCAAGTGTTTTAGCATTAGGTGGGCCAGGTAATGCAATAAAATGCACCATTTTACTAAAACGATCAACTACCACCAGAATAACTGTCTTTCCTGATGAATTAGGCAGATCTATGATAAAATCCAAAGATAAATGGGTCCATGGTCTGGATGGGATGGGTAACGGAAGTAGAGTTCCGGAAGGCCGAGTATGTGTCACCTCAGCGAGTGCACAGGTACCACAGGCCGATACATAGTCCTTAACACACTTACGCAACCCCGGCCACCAGAATCTATGAGAGATGAGGTCGGCAGTGGATCTACTCCCAGGGTGTCCCGTATGAACTGTACAGTAATGTTCTTCAAACACCTTGTGCCGCGATTCTGCTGGCACAAACAATTTCCCAGAGGGGCAAGAATCCGGTGTGTCTCCCTGAGCCTCTAATACCTTCACCTCTGGGTCAGGGTATAGAGCAGATATCACCACCCCTTCCATCAGTATAGGACTCGGATTTTCGAAATCCCCACCTCCAGGAAAATTATGTGACAAGGCATCTGTCTTAACGTTCTTAACCGCTGGACGATAAGTGACAGTGAAATTGAAACTAGTAAAAAACAATGACCATGTAGCCTGCCTCGGGTTCAGTCATTTAGCTGACTCCAGGTAGGCCAGATTTTTGTGATCAGTGAACACAGTGATTGGATGAATCGCCCCTTCCAACCAATGATGCCATTCCTCAAAAGCCAAATTAATGGCAGGCCGCTCTCTGTTACCCACGTCGTAATTTGAGAAAAATAGAGAAAGAAGCACATGGTCGCCATTTACCTGGTGACCGGCCCTGCAATAAAATTGCTTCTACCCCCACCTCGGACACGTCCACTTCGACAATGAAAGGTTGTGAAACATCTGGCTGCACCAATATAGGGGCAGAAGCGAAGCACTCCTTAACCGCAGAAAAGGCTTGCAATGCCGAATCAGACCACACTGAGACATCCATCCCTTTCTTAGTCATGTCAGTAAGGGGTTTTACCACTGTTGAATAGTTCTGAATGAATTTTCGGTAATATTAGGTGAACCGTGTGGCGAAACCAACCTCGCCACTGTGAACTGGAGAAGACTGATTCACCGCCTCCTCCCCTGCGACTATGGCCCCTGGGACACTATTTGGACATATGGGATTTTAAAGTTACTGTTTCTGCCCCTTGGACTGTTAACTGGAAGAGAACACCTGTTATTGCCTGGATTCCTAACTTTTATTTTGTTGATTGTATCACGGGCAATGTCATTGTATTGTTGATTGTATCACGGGCAATGTCATTGTGTTGTTGATTGGGTCATGGACAATGTCATTGAGGTTGTTAAATGTACATTGACGAATGGGTTCTGTTTAAAATGTGAAACTGTAAATGACTGGCTGCTATGTTTATACCACGTGGGTGGTAACCTTGTTGGAAAATGTGTATAAAAGGAAATGCTTGTGTGGTCATAAAGGAGTTCCTGCTGGACCCTCAAAACGAAGTGTCGTCTCGTTATTGGGGGGGATTTATTGTATGCTGTTCCAGTTTGACTGCTAGGAGTGTAAACCTCTTCGTATGGTTTTTCCTATTCGGCTGTTTACCGCATTCATATGCTTCTCTGATTTGGTGGTTGTGGTGTCGGCTAGAGCGCTTGGAATCCTCAAGAAGCGCTAGGAGCATCTTTCAACGGAGGTACCCAGTCGGGGTGCCCGTCGATCCGTTACAAACCGTAAAACCGGTATACGAGCCTTCAGATTTTCAGGACAATCCCAGTCCAATACCGCATGGACTTTCTCTGGATCCATTCGAAAACCCGAAGATTACAGCAGGTAGCCAAAAAATTGCACATTGTGTACAGCAAACCCACATGTCTCTAATTTTGCATACAACTTAATATCCCTAAGGATCTCCAACACCTGTCTAACGTGATCCTGATGTGTCTCCACGTCTGGAGAATAAATTAGTAAGTCATCGAAATATACAACTACAAACCTCCCCATCAGCTGATGAAAAATGTTATACACAAAATGCTGGAACACCGCAGGAGCATTGGTCAACCGAAAAGGCATGACCAGGTTCTCAAAGTGACCCTCTGGAGTATTAAAAGCCATCTTCATTTCATCCCCTTCCTTGATCCTGACCAGATTATATGCCCTACTTAAAGAGGACCTTTCATCAGGGTAAAAAATGTGTACTAAGTGTGCTGACATGTAGAGCGGCGCCCAGGGATCTCCCTGCACTTACTATTATCCCTGGGCGCCGCTCCGTTCGCCCGGTATAGGCTCCGGTATCTTCTGGGACTTGGTTATACTAGGAGGAGCCTAGTATCACTTGGTTATAGTAGGCGTATCCCAGGCTGTAGCGCTGGCCAATCGCAGCGCACAGCTCATATCCTGGGAGTTTCTTAAGGTCCCTAAGCATGGCGCCCGCTCCTGCCCGCTGTGGGCGCGATCGCTGCGGGGGTCCGGCTGTTTCCTGTAGCTGAACCCCGCGGCTAATGAGCGCGGTCGGCAGCGATGCCGATCGCAATAATTTAACCCCGCAGATGCCGTGGTCAATCCTGAACACGGCATCTGCGCTCGCTAAAACCGCTCCAGCTCCCCCTAGTGGTAATCGGGGGAATCGCAGTGCTGGATGTAATAGCCTCGAACTCAATGAATTATTCGAGGTTACTACTTACTATTTCCTATGCTGCTCTTGTTAGCAATAGGGCTTCATAGGAAAGTAGTAAAATCCTCATAAACTCCAATACAAGTGTATTGGAGTTTATGTTAGAAGCAATCAGATGACTGATTTATATAGGTCCCTATATAAAACCATATGGCGCTCCTTTTCTTCTGCGCCCTGCCGTGTGCCCTTACATCAGTTTATGACCACATGTGGGGTGTTTCTGTAAACCGCAGAATCAGGGTAATAAATATTGAGGTTTGTTTGGCTGTTAACCCTCGATGTGTTAAAAAAATGGATCAAAATGGAAAATCTGCCAAAAAAGTGACATTTAGAAATGTAATCTACAATTTCCTTTAATTCTTCTGGAACACCTTAAGGGTTAACAATAAAGTTTGTAAAATCAGTTTTGAATAACTTGAGGGGTGTAGTTTCTACAATGGAGTCATTTATGGGGGGTTTCCACTATGTAAGCCCCACAAAGTGACCTGAACTGGTCCTTAAAAAGTGGGTAATTTTCTTTAAAATTTTAAGAATTGCTTCTAGAATTTTAAGCCTTCTAACGTCCTAAAAAAATAAAATGACATGTACAAAATGATGCCAACATAAAGTAGACATAAAAGGAATGTTAAGTAATAAATATTTTACGAGGTATCACTTTCTGTTTTAAAAGCTGGGAAATAGAAATTTAGAAGTTGCGAATTTTTCAAAATTTCTGGTAAATTTGGGATTTTTTTTTATAAATAAAGGTGAAATATATTGACTCACATTTATGATGTACATGAAGTACCATGTGTCACAAGAAAACAAACTCAGAATGGCTTGGATAAATAAAAGTGTTCAAAAGTTATTACCACATAAAGTGACACATGTCAGATTTGCAAAAAATGGCCTGCGCAGGAGGGCGAAAACTGGCCCGGGGTAGAAGGGGTTAGAACAGAAAAAGATGTGTTCAGACAACTGTCTACGCAATAACCACTCCAACCCAGAATCAGTTTAGCTTGCTTAACCACGGAAAACCCAGAACTACCGGAACGGGGAGACCCTCCAACATAAAGCACGAGATACATTCCTGATGGAAGTCACCCACTCTTAGACCATGTGTGTTTTGCGGATCTGCAAAACACGGAAGCCGCTCCGTGTGCCTTCCACAACGGACAAGAATAGAACATGCTCCATTTTTTTTGCGGGGCCACGGAACGGAGCAACAAATGCGGGCAGCACGCGGAGTGCTGTCCGGATCTTTTGCGGCCCCATTGAAGTGAATGGGTCCGCGCCTGAGCCGCAAAATATGCAGCTCGGATGCGGAACAAACATACGGTCGTGTGAGGCCTTAATCTGATATGCACAACTTGAGACAAACACTTCTGAGCTAAAGGTGCAAAATCGATAGCAAAAATGGAAATGTTTTTCTCAAATGCATTAAGTAACAAACACTAGGTGACGAACTGAGCATCAATCAGGTTCACCCCTGTCGATAAACACCTCAATCCTCACAGTTCTTGACTCTGGCTCCACCTCGGCAGTCAAGAGAAATCGCATACTACCAGTCAAAGACAAATTCGTTCTCCGACTCTCCTCTCACCCCTCCAAGAGTCAGATGGAAATTAGATGCCCCCTTTTTTTTCCTTTTTGAAGCTGAATGCATGGACTCACATCGATAAAATGTCCCTTTTGTCTGCAGAAAAAACACACTCCCTTTCTATGACTAATACGCTCAAAAGCAGATCCAGGAGTAGCTCCCCCTAATTGCATGGGTTCGTCCCCATACATAAACCCAGGTGTATCTTCACCCAAAGTGTCAGAGGAAGACGATACATTATGTGATAGAACGTCATGAGAGTGGGGGCCCCTAGATCACTCTCTCAGGCATCTATCCATGCGTATAGCAAGAGACATAGCGGCCTCCAGAGACACGGGAGTTTCATGAAAGGCCAAAGCGTCTTTCAGCCTTTCAGATACCCCTGACAAAACTGGTTACGGAGATCCGGATCGTTCCACTTAGTATCTATAGCCCACCTCCTAAACTCCGAGCACAAGAATTTCCGAGAATTTCCGCACAACGATTTCCCTGACAAAGGCCACGCAGCTTGGTTTCGGCCAGGGAAATCCGATTTGGTTCATCAAAGATCAGACCCAAGGCTTGGAAAAATTCGTCCACCGACCGGAGAGACTGCGATCCTGTCGGCAGAGAAACAGCCCATGACTGCGTATCCTGCTGAAGCAAAGAAATCACCACACCAACTCACTGTTCCTCATCACCAGATGAGTGTGGACCTAGCCTAAAATATAATTCACACGCCTCTCTAAATAAAATTAAATTATCATGTCCCCTAGAGAATCTGTCCGGGAGAGCAACTTTAGGCTCCAGACAGGTCTGGTAACCATCACCAGAACCAACAGCCTCTGGTCTCTGGATCTGAGAGTCGGTCTTGCGGAGATCAGCTACTTCCAAAGATAGACCCTGTAGCTGTTCTGCCAGTGCAGCAATCGGGTCCATGGCTGTACTCGAATTAACAAAAAAAGACGGTTTGGCGGTTTATAATGTCACGCCTGTGTGTGGAAGGAAGACACCACACCAGACGAAGAAGGAGAGGGAACAAGGAAAAAGGTCTGAAAAGCAAGGGAAGAAGGAAGAACACCTCCTAGTCAAATCCCTAGTCACAGTCCTGACTGGCTATCAGTATGAAAAGACCCCAAAGGTAGGCGAGTTCATATGCCAGAGTACTTAAATCACTTTATAAGACCCTGGCGATAGTGACAGGCCTGAGACTACATGTTCCTCCAGAAAGGAAGGATGACCAGGAGTCTCCCTCAGGCCTACAACAAAGGGCAGGGTAAAAACAACACACAGATAAACCGAAACTAAATGCAAAAGGGAAAGGAAACACTTAATTTTCCAGTAGCTATGGCAGCAACAGGAACTCAGCCGAGAAACAAACACCAGCAGACCACAGATACCACTGAAGCTATAAACCGCACAGCATTGTGGGAGAAGCATAAATAAGGAAAGTTAAATGACTACATAAGCAACACCAGGAAAGTTAGAGGTGTGGCCAGTATCAGAAACAACACAGACGTTTATTGATCCACAAGAAAACCTGTCAGATCAAAGCACGTGTTGCCAGTCTCACAGATCTTCTGTCACCCACTGTCGTAGGGACGTCCGTATGTCATGGTACGTCCGTGACATCAGTACAAAGCAACTTACGCACTATCTATAAATTTTTTTCCTAGATTATTCTTCCTTTGGGCTGGGCACAACCCTAACTAGTCTCACACACTGCTCGCTCTTGCTTCTTGTCCATCTGGCTGCACACGGTTTCTCTCCTTGTCTTTTCTTTGTTTTTTTTTACTTTCTGCCTCCACTTTCATTCTATAGTAGGTTTCACTTAATAGCAATGCTGCTTTCTGCAAACTAAGGTTCTTTCATCTATTCTCAATATGGATGCTCCAAGTTTATATACACCACTGACCTTACCCGTCTATGCGCTCTAAGGGTCCCTTCACACTAGCGTTTTCAGGATCTGGCATAGAGTTCCATCGCCAGGGCTCTATGCCGGATGAATACTGATTAGGATCATCCCCATGCATTCTGAATGGAGAGAAATCTGTTCAGTATGCATCAGGATGTCTTCAGTTCAGTCACTGAACATTTTTTGGACCGAGAAAATACTGCAGCATTCTGCAGTATTCTTTCCGTTCTAGGATGCGGAGCAAAACTAATCCGTCATGACCCCCATTGCAAGTCAATGGGGACGGATCCGTTTTCTCTAGTACAATCTGCCACAATAGAAAACGGATCCGTCCTTCATTGACTTTCAATGGAGTTCATGACGGATTCATCTTGGCAATGTTAAAAAATAGTTAAAGTTAATACAAGCAGATCCATTCAAACGAATGCATGCGGTTGTATTATCTGTAACTGAAGCGTTTCTTTCCGGCATAGAGGGCCGACTACGGAACTTTTTGCCGGATCCTGAAAACGCTAGTGTGAAAGGACCCTAAGTTGTACCCTTAAGAGGATGTACTCCCTCCTAGCTACAGAGGTTCACCCCATTACAATAAAATATTTAATAATTTTGTTAAAGGTATAAATTATGTAATAACATAAGTTCCATATAGAAGTCTAAGTTGAATGCTCCAACCTAGGAATATAAGGCATATACAGTTGTGTTCAAAATTATTCAACCCCCAATGCTGTAAAGGGTTTTAGGGAATTTAGTGTACATTTGTAATTGCGTTCAGAATGAAATCTTACAAGGACTTTTTAAAGAACCAAATGCAACTAATATGACATCAATTGTTTTTGTAATACAGTATTATATTTTTTTTTTGTGATTTCTTCATTGACACAATTATTCAACCCCTTAGGCTACGTTCACACGACAACAATTGTCGCGCGACAAAAAGTCGCGCGACAATTTGGGAACCACTACACTGCAACATTTGTAGCGCGACATTGATGTCACATTAATGTCGCGCGACAATTTTTATAATGGGAGTCTATAGTGGTGTCGACTGGATTTTTGCCGACTGTCGTGTCTCAGTCGCAGCATGTCGCATGTCGCACTGCGACACCATAGACTCCCATTATAAAAATTGTCGCGCGACAATAGTGCGACTTTTTGTCGCGCGACAATTGTGGTCGTCTGAACATACCCTTAAAGACTACCACTCTTAAGAACAGAGGTTCATTCAAGTGTTTTCGATCAGGTATTGAAAACACCTGTGGATGTCAAGGAGCAGCAATCAAGCAGAATAAGCACCAATTAGGCAGATGTAAAATGACTGTGATACTCAGCTCCTTCTAGACATTTACTGGTGTGTTTACAAACATGGTGAAGTCAAGAGAATGGTCCAGGAAGACAAGAGAAGAGGTGATTTCTCTTCACAGGAAGGGCAATGGCTATAAGAAGATTGCAAAGATGTTAAACATACCAAGAGACACCATAGGAAGCATCATTCGCAAATTCAAGGCAAAGGGCACTGTTGAAACGCTACCTGGTCGTGGCAGAAAGAAGATGCAGACTTCGACTGCTGTGCGCTACCTGAAGCGCAAAGTGGAGAAAAGTCCCCGTGTGACTGCTGAGGAACTGAAAAAAGATTTGTCAGATGCGGGTACTGAAGTTTCAGCTCAGACAATAAGGCGCCCACTGCGTAATGAAGGCCTCCATGCCAGAACTCCCAGGCCATTGGCCAACCCCCTTGCTGTCTCCAAAGAATAAGAAGAGTCGACTGCAGTATGTCAAAAGTCATGTGGACAAACCACAAAAGTTTTGGGATAGTGTTCTGTGGACTGATGAAACAAAATTAGAACTGGGCCCATGGATCAACACTATGTTTGGAGGAGGAAGAACAAGGCCTATGAAGAAAAGAACACCTTGCCTACTGTGAAGCATGGCGGGGGGTCAATCATGCTTTGGGGCTGTTTTGCTTCTACAGGTACAGGGAAGCTTCAGCGTGTGCAAGGTACCATGAATTCTCTTCAGTACCAGGAGATATTGGATGAAAATGTGATGCAGTCCGTCACAAACCTGAGGCTTGGGAGACGTTGGACCTTTCAACAGGACAATGATCCCAAGCATACCTCCAAGTCCACTAGAGCATGGTTGCAGATTAAAGGCTGGAACATTTTGAAGTGGCCATCGCAGTCACCAGACTTAAATCCGATTGAGAACCTCTGGTGGGACTTAAAGAAAGCAGTTGCAGCGCGCAAGCCTAAGAATGTGACTGAACTGGAGGCTTTTGCCCATGAAGAATGGGCGAAGATACCCGTAGATTGCTGCAAGACACTTGTGTCAAGCTATGCTTCACGTTTAAAAGCTGTTATAACTGGAAAAGGATGTTGTACTAAGTACTAAGATTGAATGTCACTTGGGGGTTGAATAAAACTGATAATGATGTGAGCACAGAAAAGACATTTGTGGTTATTTCATTATAAATGTTATGTTATATTTGTCTGACTTACAAGTGCCTCTTTGATTTAATTGTAGACAAGATGACTGAAATTATCAAAATAAATGTCAAACTGGCCAAAACACTCAATTTCAGTGGGGGTTGAATAATTTTGAACACAACTGTAAGTCATTTACATATCATGTCATCAATTAAAGGGTTTCTGTCACTAGAATTTTCACTATTAAACTGGCTGACATTAGCGATGTGCTAATGTCAGCTGCACCTAACTATGCTTTTCTTGTGATTACTCATGCCCGTTACTGCAGAATTCTTACTTTTATAATATGCAAATTAGCCTCTAGGAGTAGGGGGGGTTGCCCCTGCTCCTAGAGGCTCTGTTCTCCCACCTCATTACACGCCCTTCAAGTCTTGATTGACAGCGCCAGGCAGCGTTCACATCCTCCTGCCGGTTCTGTGCTCCGGGAAAATCTCGCACCATTCAGTATTTGGTGCAGGCGCAGTGAGGAATCTGGCAGCCGGCGAGCGTCTTTCCCTGAACGGCGCGAGATTTCCCTAGCGCACAGGGCCGGCAGGAGGATGCGATCACTGCCTGGCCCTGTCAATCAAGACTTGGAGGGCGTGTAATGAGGTGGGAGAACGGAGCCTCTGGGAGCAGGAGCAACGCCTCCCCTGCTCCCAGAGGCTAATTTGCATATCATAAAAGTAAAAATTCTGCCGTAACGGGGGCATGAATAATCATAAGAATAGCATAGTTAGGTGCAGTTGACATTAGCACATCGCTAATGTCAGCCAGTTTAATAGTGAAAATTCTAGTGACAGAAACCCTTTAAAGGTCTCTTCTTTGTGCTGACCGGTCCAACAAAATGGACCCCTCCCAATCAAACATTGATGGCCTTTCTTCTCTGAGACTTATCAGCACTTATTTCAAGTGTTCATCTTCAGTTTCCTAAATGTATATGATATGACGCCTTAGATTTTTTTTTCTGATTATCACTGATCTTTGAAGCTTTGATTGTAAATGATGTAAGGGGGGGGGGGGGGGTGACCTGATACCAATAGTGCAAGACCAAAATTAAAAATCAAAAAATTAAACAATAAAACTGATTAACAATATGGAAGATGAGATGAAGAGTGCTATTTGATCATATTAATAAACGAATGCACTTCATAGTAGCCATTATGAAATATACAATATTTGACAACCTATTTACTATGGCAGCTGTACAGAAGACACCAACAGTCACTGGGATAGGTTTGGACTGCTAATGAGTTAATTTGATGTCTCCGGGGGCTGAAGGTGTTGTCCTCTTCCTGGGAACTCTGAGCACCTTTCCCACAACCTCTAAATTAGTAATTAGTGGAGATGAATAAATTATATTTAGAAGGATTATGTTGTCTTTAATAGGGTAAAATTGACAGTCATGAGCTTCAGTGATGAATGATGGGTTGATCAGTGGGAAAACGTCACTTGGAGATGCTGGGTTTGTAGCTGCCAGACATCCTTCAAGCGAATTGGCATCAATACAATGCTTAAATGTTGTGTCAAATTAAATAAATTTGAATATATTTTTGTGAAATTAGACAAAACTGAATTTTCTTAAAAACCTCATCAACCACCAAGAGGAGTCATTAGTAGCCAAAAGATTTCATCTACAAGGTTAATTCTAAGGAGTATTCACATCATCCTTAAAATGTATATAGATGATAAAAAGGCCAGGATTGGGGCATGATGTGAAAATAAAGTGTGATTACAGTGAAACTAAAAACTATATGTCCAAGCTTACAGTAACAAACTCTCAAACTAATTTGGGTGCACAGGGCATAGGCAGCTTCTTTTGTATTATGGGTGACAGTTGACAGACATTATTAAAAGGGATATTACAGTAACAACAAAATATGTCCTATCCATGGTATAGGAGATAACTGTTAGGTTGGTAGCAGTCTGACCTCTGAAACCCCCACTAATCACAGGAATGGACATCTTTTAATTTCAAAGGGAAGTAAGTATGTCTTTCATCTGCTGTAAGTTTTCAGCAAATGGAGTTAGATATTGGGTCAAGAATAGATTAATAATGTCCTCAAAGCTGAGAAATACAGTTTGATACTTACCCATAATTTAATTTAATCAAAAAGGCATCTGACTGGCTCCAAATGTATTCTGCAGCAGGACAACGACCCCAAACATACAGCCAATGTCATTAAGAACTATCTTCAACCTAAAGAACAAGGAGTCCTGGAAGTGATGATATCGTCCCCACAGAGCCCTGCTCTCAACATCATGGAGTCTGTCTGGGATTACATGAAGAGATAGAAGGATTTGAGCAAGCCTGAATATACAGAAGATCTGCGGTTAGTTCTTCAAGATGTTTGGAACAGCCTCCCTCCTAAGTTCCTCCACTGTGTGGAAGTGTACCTACAAGAACTGATGCCGTTTTGAAAGCACAGTGTGGTCATATCAACACTTCCAGTTTTGAAAGCATTCTTACTTTGCAGCATATTTTCATACCACCTGTCTAAAACTTTTGCACAGTACTGTGTTTGCAGTTTTTTTTTTTTTTTTTAACCGATTAAAACAGTGTATCACACAGTAAAATGTATTTATCTGTTAAAGTTATCAGTTTTTTTATTAGGTTAAGAGAATTAAGTAATGTCATAGACAGACCCTCATTTCTGATATTTAAGGACTCTACTGACAGGGAACGTTCCACAGGATTGGCGCATCGCAAATGTGGAGCCAATATTCAAAAAGGGCCCAAAAACAGAGCCTGGAAATTATAGGCCGGTAAGTTTAACATCTGTCATGGGTAAACTGTTATCAGCATGGCTTCATGAGAGATCGGTCATGTCAAACTAATTTAATCAGTTTCTATGAGGAGGTAAGTTGTAGACTTGTTCATACACTAAGGTGGCTAGAGGCCACAATTTTCTGTTTAAGGCCCATCATAAAATATACCTTTTATTATTTCTTTCTTAAAAGAGGAATTAATTCCTCATTGTTACCTACTAACTTTTAAAATATACTGGGGTTAAAGGCAAATGGTGCTTGCTTTATATATTATATAGAGTTGTGAGGTGTGGCAAAGTCAGAGAGGGCAGGTTATTTTCACCTGTCCTATCTGTTCAACAGAATTCCGAAAATATTGGTGTTATATTCACACCAGATCTTTATAGTGTTTCCTATTTCATGTCTTTCACTGTTTTTTATCGCTATTGTCTGTCTATCTGTCTATACCGGATTCTATTATTCTCTCTTTTCTATTTCTATCTTGTAGTTTTAACTTTCCTAAGATGCGCCTGCAGTGCGCCTTTTCAAAGATTGCCTAATCCCTAGAACCTAAAATTCAAGTCCCTATTGCCCCCCCGACATGTTTCGCCACTACATGGCTTTGTCACAGTATGGGAGCAAAGAAGCCGAGTGTCTCCAGGATCGGCGTTTTATGTCCACAGTGATCCCTCCTCTTCGGTTGTAATCCATTCAGAGTGCGCCGCTCTTAGAACTTCTATTAGGTAGGTGTTTGTATTGGTTTGTCTTTTGTTCAATCACATTTTCTATTCCCTCCTATCTATCACATCACTGGTCCCTAGACCAATCTCCTTCCTTCGTATGAGCTCTCGGGCTAGCTGGGAATTCACATTACTGCGCATGTCCGGCCACTTATAAATATTTCCTAATATTTTATGCGCATGTCAATGATCTTTAGAATTTAACAGGATCTTTTGCCTTCCCTCTCTCTTTTGCGTATGCCCTGGAACTTAAGAAAATCTTTTTCGTTTACAAGGCTTTGCGCATGTCTGAGGCTTTTGCAAAGTTTTACACATGCCCAGGGACTTAAGAACAACTCTTAAGAGCTTCCCTTTTTATTTGCGCATGCTCCTAGACTCTGAAAATATTTCACATACAAAATCTCAGTTTGTCTCATCATTGCGCATATCCAAAGACTTTGAAACATTTATTAAGATCTTTTGCGCATGTCCAAAATGTTACAGAATCAGGTAGTTGCTAAGACTGTATGCGCATGCCCAAGGTCTTTTGAATCTTTGCAGGATCTTTTTCCTATTCCGGATGCCCAGGGACTTTGGATTTATTTCATGTTTTCCAGATTCTGGCGCATGTCCAGGAGTTTTTCAAGGAGTCATCTGCGCATATTTGGGGACTTAGAGTATATTCTTAGAGTATCTTCTTTTTTGCACATACTCGTGGAGAGTATTTTACTTGAGAGTCTCATTATTTACCAATTATCTATGTATGTCATAGAAACATAGAAACATAGAATGTGTCGGCAGATAAGAACCATTTGGCCCATCTAGTCTGCCCAATATACTGAATACTATGAATAGCCCCTGGCCCTATCTTATATGAAGGATGGCCTTATGCCTATCCCATGCATGCTTAAACTCCTTCACTGTATTTGCAGCTACCACTTCTGCAGGAAGGCTATTCCATGCGTCCACTACTCTCTCAGTAAAGTAATTCTTCCTGATATTACTTTTAAACCTTTGCCCCTCTAATTTAAAACTATGTCCTCTTGTAGCAGTTTGTCTTCTTTTAAATATTCTCTCCTCTTTTACCGTGATGATTCCCTTTATGTATTTAAAAGTTTCTATCATATTCCCTCTGTCTCTTCTTACTTCCAAGCTATACATGTTAAGGTCCTTTAACCTTTCCTGGTAAGTTTTGTCCTGCAATCCATGTACTAGTTTAGTAGCTCTTCTCTGAACTCTCTCCAAAGTTTCAATATCCTTCTGCAGATATGGTCTCCAGTACTGCACACAATACTCCAAATGAGGTCTCACTAGTGCTCTGTAGAGCGGCACGAGCACCTCCCTCTTTCTACTGTTAATGCCTCTCCCTATACACCCAAGCATTCTGCTGGCATTCTGCTGGCATTCTGCTGGCATGTCCAGGGTCTTAGACACACAAGAAGATTATAGATGGTACGGGAAATTTTTAACTGTGCTCCAGCCTCTTTTTACACCTTTTGCCCTATTAAAGGCTCTTTTTAACCGCTACAGGACCGCCGCACGCAGGATTGCGTCCTGGCGGCGGCCCTGTAGCTCTGATCGGACGCATCGGTGCGTCATCTCGCGAGACGCGAGATGACGCGAGCACGCGCCCGCACATGCGCAATGCGCGCCATCGGCGCGCTCGCATGTAGTTATACTACAGCCTGCCAGCGCCGATCGTGCGCTGGCAGGCTGTATATGGCAGAAAAAATCGCAGATCAGACGTTGTTCTGTGAACAGCGTCTGATCTGCTTGCTGCCCGCTTCTCTGGTGGTCCCTTTGCTTGGGACCACCAGAGAAAAAATATCAATTTGGGCCCCTTTGCGCATCTTGGCTGCAAAAAAGTGTCACTCATGTGGTATCGCCGTACTCAGGAGAAGTAGGGCAATGTGTTTTGGGGTGTATTTTTATATATACCCATGCTGTGTGTGAGAAATATCGCTGTAAAAAAACAACAACTTTTTAAATTTTTTTATTCAAAGTTGTCAATTTACAGAGATATTTCTCTCACCCAGCATGGGTATATATAAAAATACACCCCAAAACACATCGCCCTACTTCTCCTGAGTATGGCGACACCTCAAGGTATTCGCTGAGGGGCATAATGAGTCCATGAAAAATTAAACTTTTTGTCAAAAGTTAGCGGAAAGGGAGACTTTGTGAGAAAAAACAATAAAAAATCAATTTCCACTAACTTGTGCCAAAAAAAAAATCTTCTATGAACTCGCCATGCCCCTCACGGATTACCTTGGGGTGTCTTCTTTCCAAAATGGGGTCACATGTGGGGTATTTATACTGCCCTGGCATTTTAGGGGCCCTAAAGCGTGAGAAGAAAAATGCGTAAAATGCCCTCCTAAAGGTACTCATTGGAATTAGGGCCCTTTGCGCATCTTGGCTGCAAAAGTGTCACTCATGTGGTATCGCCGTACTCAGGAGAAGTAGGGCAATGTGTTTTGGGTGTATTTTTACATATACCCATATTGGGTGAGAGAAATATCTCTGTAAATTGACAACTTTGAATAAAAAATTTAAAAAGTTGTCGCTTACAGCGATATTTCTCACACGCAGCATGGGTATATGTAAAAATACACCCTAAAACACATTGCCCTACTTCTCCTGAGTACGGCGATACCACATGTGTGACATTTCTTTGCAGCCAAGATGTGCAAAGGGCCCTAAATCCAATGAGTACCTTTAGGATTTCACAGGCCATTTTTATGCATTTGGATTCTCACACTTTAGGGGCCCCTAAAATGCCAGGTGAGTATAAATACCCCACATGTGACCCCATTTTGGAAAGAAGACACCCGTAGGTATTCTGTGAGGGGCATGGTGAGTCCACAGAATTTTTATTTTTGGCACAAGTCAGCGGAAATTGTTTTTTTGTTTTTTTAATTTTGTTTTTTACAAAGTCTCATATTCCACTAACTTGTGACAAAAATAAAATTTTACATGAACTCACCATACCCCTCACAGAATACCTTGGGGTGTCTTCTTTCTAAAATGGGGTCACATGTGGGGTATTTATACTGCCCTGGCATTTTAGGGGCCCCTAAAGCGTGAGAAGAAGTCTGGAATCCAAATGCGTAAAAATGCCTCTGAAATTCTAAAGGTACTCATTGGTTTTAGGGCCTTTGCACTCAAGCTGCAAAAGTGGCACACATGTAGTATGCTGTACTCAGGAGAAGTAGGGCAATGTGTTTTGGGGTGTATTTTTATATATACCCATACTTTGTGTGAAAAATATCTCTGTAAACGACAACTTTTAAAAATTTTTATACAAAGTTGACAATTTACAGAGATATTTCTCTCACTCCAACATGGGTGTATGTAAAATACACCCCAAAACACATTGCCCTACTTCTCCTGAGTACGGCGATACCACATGAGTGACACTTTTTGCAGCCTGGGTGCGCAAAGGGCCCAAATTCCAACGAGTACCTTTAGGTTTTACATGGCGGCTCACAATTTAGCCCCGCCCAAAATGCCAGAACAGTAAACACACCCCACAAATGACCCCATTTCGGAAAGTAGACACCCCAAGGTATTCACTGAGGGGCATAGTGAGTCCGTCTGAGATTTTTTTTTTTGCCAGAAGTTATCAGAAATTGAAACTTTTTTTTTTTTTTTTTCTCAGAAAGCGTCATTTTCCACTAACTTGTGAAAAAAATGAAATGATACATGAACTCACCATGCCCCTCCGCGAATACTTTGGGGTGTCTTCTTTCTAAAATGGTGTAATTTGGGGGTATTTATACTTTCCTGACATTCTAGCACCTGAAGAAACATGACAGGCGCTCAGAAAGTCAGAGCTGCTTCAAAATGCAGAAATTCACTTTTTGCACCATAGTTTGTAAACGCTATAACTTTTACCCAAACCAATAAATATACACTTATTGGATTTTTTTATCAAAGACATGTAGAACAATAAATTTAGAGAAAAATTTATATAGAAATGTAGTTTTTTTTGAAAAATTTTACAACAGAAAGTGAAAAATGTCATTTATTTGCAAAAATTTCGGTAATTTTTGATTAATAGCAAAAAAAGTAAAAATGTCAGCAGCAATGAAATACCACCAAATGAAAGCTCTATTAGTGAGAAGAAAAGGAGGTAAAATTCATTTGGGTGGTAAGTTGCATGACGGAGCAATAAACGGTGAAAGTAGTGTAGTGCGGAATTGTAAAAAGTGGCCTGGTCATTAAGGGTGTTTAAGCTAGGGGGGCTGAAGTGGTTAATGGGCATTGTGGGCCCTTCTGTGGGAAGGAACACAATCTTTTTTACTGGAGTTTGTTGAAAAAATAAACAATAATGCCATAGGCATGAAATATACACATGAAATCCAGGAAAGAGAAATAAACTTCCTGAATTTAAAAATTAGTAAATCAGGTACACTTAGCACAGACATATACAGGAAACCCACATCTACAAATGGGTATCTACATTGGACCAGCTGGCATCCGACCCCCCTAAAGATGGGAGTCCTGATAGGTCAATACCTTCGGGCAAGTTGGAATTGCTCGAATGAAGAAACATTTATGAAAGAGAGTATTGAACTATACTCAAGATTTCAAAATCGAGGGTACCCGAAATGCCCATTAAAGAGAACCTTTAATAGGGCAAAAGGTGTAAAAAGAGATGAACTTTTGGAAAATAAAGTAAGACAAAAGGGGCAGACAATTAGATGCATTGGCACATATGATGGGTTCACTGGAGAAATGTATAAAATACTGGAGAGACACTGGAACATCCTGCAGTCAGACAGAGACCTGAAGGATGTTCTAAACCCATATCCAAACATCACATACCGTAGAGGACGGAACCTAAAAGACATTTTGGTTCATAGCCATTACCAGGATCATCAACATGTAGTAAGTAAAGAGAAAACGGTAGGTTCATGTCAGTTAAAGACATGAAATAGAAAACGCTATAAAGATCTGGTGTGAATATAACATCAATATTTTCGGAATTCTGTTGAACAGATAGGACAGGCGAAAATAACCTGCCCTCTCTGACTCTGCCACACCTCACAACTCTATATAATATATAAAGCAAGCACCATTTGCCTTTAACCCCAGTATATTTTAAAAGTTAGTAGGTAACAATGAGGAATTAATTCCTTTTTTAAGAAAGAAATAATAAAAGGTAAATTTTATGATGGGCCTTAAACAGAAAATTGTGGCCTCTAGCCACCTTAGTGTATGAATTTTCCATTTTTTCTTGGCCAAATAAGGGTCCTTTTGGTATATTAAGTTCTAGACTTGACCGCGATGAATCAATGGATGTCGTATGTCTTGACTTCTCCAAAGCAATTGACACTGTACTGTACTGGCAGCATCGCCTACTTATAACGGACGAGTAAGCCAGTAACTTTTCCACCACTGTACCTTGATAACTATTAGTGTTGATCGAGCATGCTCGGCCGACACCAGTTGATGGTGACCATCTCGATGCTCGGCACATGGCAGTATTCGGCCGAATACTGCATGTGCTCCAGCGCAATGCTCGAGTCCCCTTCGCACACGTTTCTTGGCTGCTACGCAGCCAATAAACATGCAAGTAAGTCTTACCCTCACTGTAATGTCGTAGCCATGTTGGTTACTGGCATTACAGTGATTGTTTGGCCGGAACACGTCATCAGGTGCTATATAGCACCCGATAACGCGTGTTCGGCTCAATCTTAGTCAGGTAGAGCTGTGCTGAAGAAGGGACAGACAGTGTAGGGAGTGATATAGGAATATTTTTATTAGAAAAACTTTTCAGAGACCCAAAAGTCCTTTTAACCCCTTAAGGACTTATGACGTACCGGTACATCATGGTTCTTGAGTCTTTAAGGACCCATGACGTACCGGTAGTTACGATCACTGCTGCTAAGCCGGCAGTGATCGGAAGAAGGTACCTGCTGAAATCATTCAGCAGGTACCTTGTTACAATGCCCAGGGGGGTCCTGTGAACTTTGTCTCCTGCGCCAATACAATCACTGAATATACGGAATCTTACTATTGTTCTTTGTTTTTATTGTTTTATGTTTTATTTTTTATTATATTGAAGTGTATTGATATATCACATTAAAAAACTTTTTATAATTCAGTTTTATGCCGGATGTACAGTCATGTGAAAAAATTAGGACACCCTTTGAAAGCATGTGGTTTTTTGTAACATTTTTAATAAATGGTTATTTCATCTCCGTTTCAACAATACAGAGAGATTAAAGTAATCCAACTAAACAAAGAAAACTGAAGAAAAGTCTTTTCAAGATCTTCTGTAAATGTCATTCTACAAAAATGCCTATTCTAACTGAGGAAAAAGATAGGACACCCTTGCCCCTAATAGCGAGTGTTACCTCCTTTGGCTGAAATAACTGCAGTGAGACGGTTCTTGTAGCCATCTACCAGTCTTCGACATCGGTCTGAGGAAATTTTACCCCACTCCTCAATGCAGAACTTTTTCAGCTGTGAGATGTTTGAGGGGTTTCTTGCACGTACAGCCCTTTTCAAGTCACCCCACAGCATCTCAATGGGATTCAAATCTGGACTTTGACTTGGCCATTCCAGGACTCTCCATTTCTTCTTTTTCAGCCAATCTTTGGTTGATTTACTAGTATGTTTTGGGTCATTGTCATGTTGCATGGTCCAGTTCCGCTTCAGCTTTAATTTTCTAACTGATGGTCTCACATGTTCTTCAAGCACCTTCTGATACACAGTAGAATTCATCGTGGATTCTATGATGGTGAGCTGACCAGGTCCTGCTGCAGCAAAGCAGCCCCAAACCATGACACTTCCACCTCCATGCTTCACAGTTGGTATGAGGTTCTTTTCTTGGAATGCTGTGTTTGGTTTACGCCAAACATGTCCTCTGCTGTTGTGTCCAAATAATTCAATTTTGGACTCATCTGTCCAAAGAACATTATTCCAGAAGTCCTGGTCTTTGTCAACTTTATCTCTGGCAAATGTCAGTCTGGCCTCGATATTTCTCTTGGAAAGCAAAGGTTTCCTCCTTGCACACCTCCCATGCAAGTTAAACTTGTACAGTCTCTTTCTGATTGTAGAGGCATGTACTTCTACATCAACAGTAGCCAGAGCCTGCTGTAGTTCTCGAGATGACACTTTAGGGTTTTTGGAGACCTCTTTTAGCATCTTGCGGTCTGCTCTTGGGGTGAACTTGCTGGGGCGACCAGTCCTGGGCATGTTGGCAGTTGTTTTGAAAGCCCTCCACTTGTAGACTATCTTCCGGACAGTGGAATGGCTGATTTCAAAATCTTTGGAGATCTTTTTAAATCCCTTCCCAGACTTATAGGCTGCTACAATCTTTTTTCTGAAGTCCTCTGACAGCTCTTTTGCTCTCACCATGGTGCTCACTCTCACTTCAACAGTCAGGAGCACACCAAACTAAATGTCTGAGGTTTAAATAGGGCAAGCCTCATTC
The DNA here is from genome assembly GCA_033119425.1 of Bufotes viridis. Taxonomy (NCBI): domain Eukaryota; kingdom Metazoa; phylum Chordata; class Amphibia; order Anura; family Bufonidae; genus Bufotes; species Bufotes viridis. The sequence goes on along the minus strand of JAKVIS010000221.1, from coordinate 76,499 downwards.
AACATGCAGAGTAACGATCTAAAAATTATGTGCACCTGGTGTGATATACCTGTGTGAGATCTGAGCCAATTTAAGAGGGAATACATGTGAGGGTGTCCTATCTTTTTCCTCAGTTAGAATAGGCATTTTTGTAGAATGACATTTACAGAAGATCTTGAAAAGACTTTTCTTCAGTTTTCTTTGTTTAGTTGGATTACTTTAATCTCTCTGTATTGTTGAAACGGAGATGAAATAACCATTTATTAAAAATGTTACAAAAAACCACATGCTTTCAAAGGGTGTCCTAATTTTTTCACATGACTGTATGAGTGCTCACCCAATTTTAGCTATATATTTTGGTTGTGGTTGTGGGCGGCGGGACGGGAGGCGGCCCAATTGCGATCCCCCGCCCGCCTCCTCTGTATTCTTCCCTGGTGTGTAGTGGTTTTAGCAAAGTGTCAGCACATTGCTGACACTTTGCTAAAAAAAAATGCTGACAACTGTGCTGCAGATGTCAGCAGTTTTAACCCCTTCCATGCTGCGGTCCATACGGACCGCTATATGGAAGGGGTTAACAGGGAGGGAGCTCCCTCTCCCATCAGGGGCTGCTGTGCCTTTGCAGCCCCCTGACAGGATGGAATCGCAGAGGGAGGGAGCCCCCCTCCCTCCCCATCACCCGCTGCCATGGTTACCATGGCAGCAGGACGCTTTCAAAGGCGTCCTGCTTGCCATGGTACTGTAAGTCTAATCAGACTTGTGCTAAAGGCACAAGTCTGCTTAGACTATGTAAAGTAAAAAAAATACAGTACAGTACACTGTATAGTGTACTGTTCTGTATTATATAGACACCAAATCCACTGGATCTACAAGAATCAAGTGGGTCTGGGTAAAAAAAAATGTAAAAAAGTAAAAAAACACATATCACTGAATAAAAATTAAAAAAATAAAATACACTACACATATTAGGTATCGCCGCGTCCGAAAAAACCTGCTCTATAAAAAAATTACATGACCTAACCCCTTACGCAAATACCGTAAAAAAAAAATGGTGTAAAATAAGCCATTTTTTGTCACCTTACATCACAAAAAGAGTTCTAAAAAGGGATTAAAAAGGTGTATGCCTCTCAAGATAGTAGTAATTAAACTGCCATCTCATCCCGCAAAAAAATGAGCCCCTACATAGGACAATCGCCCAAAAAAATAAAAAAATATGGCTCTCAGACTATAGAGACACTAAAACATTATTTTTTTTTCTAAAATGCTGATTTAGTGTTAAAGTAAAATAAATTTAAAAAAAGTATACATATTAGGTATCGCCGCATCCGAAAGAATATTCTCTATAATAATATCACATGATCTAACCCCTCAGGTAAATACCGTAAAAAATACAAAATAAAAACAATGCAAAAAAAAACATTTTTGTCACCTCACATCACAAAAACTGTAATAGCAAGCGATAAAAAAGTGATATGCACCCAAAAATAGTTCCAATCAATCCGTCATCTCATCCCGCAAAAAATGATACCCTACATAAGACAATAGCCCAAAACCAAAAAAAACAAAAAAAATATGGCTCTCAGACTATGGAGACATTAAAACATGATTTTTTTTGTTTCAAAAATAATATTATTGTGTAAAACTTAAATAAATATAAAAAAGTATACATATTATGTATCACCGCATCTGTAAAAACCTGCTCTATAAAAATAACACATGAACTAACCCCTCAGGTGAACACAGAAAAAAAATTATATAAATACCGTGTCAAAAGTCATTTTTGTCACCTTACATCACAAAAAGTGTAATAGCAAGCGACCAAAATCTCATATGCACCCCAAGATAGTGCCAATCAAACCGTCATCTCATCCTTCAAAAAATGAGCCCCTACGTAAGACAGTCGCCCAAAAAATAAAAATTACAAATATGGCTTTCAGAATGTGGAGACACAAAAAAAATTATTTTTTTCAAAAATGCTTTGTTATGAAAAAATGAAATAAAAAACCCAATAAGTAGTCATATTTGGTATTTTGTGTCCGTAACAACCTGCTCTATAGAAATAGCACACAATCTAACCTGTCAGTTCAACAATGCAAATAAAAATAAAAATAACGGTCCCAAGACAGCAATTTTTTTTGCAAATTTTCCATTTTAATCCATTTTTCCGGTAACAAAGCAGGGGTTAACAGCCAAACAAAACTCAATATTTATTGCCCTGATTCTCTAGTTTGCAGAAACACCCCATATGTGGTCGTAAACTGCTGTATGGCCAAACGGCAGGGCGTAGAAGGAAGGGAACACCATATGGTTTTTGGAAGGCAGATTTTGCTGGACTGGTTTTTTGACACTATGTCCCATTTGAAGGCCGCCTGATGCACCCCTACAGTAGAAACTCCCAAAAAGTGACCCTATTTTGGAAATTACGGGATAAGGTAGCAGTTTTGTTTGTATTATTTTTGGGTAAATATGATTTTTGCTTGCTCTATATTACACTTTTTTTGAGGCAAGGTAACAAAAAATAGAAATTCTGAAATTTCATCTCCATTTCCCAACAACTCTTGTGGAACACCTAAAGAGTTAACAAAGTTTGTAAATCCGGTAGTTTCTTAGATGGAGTCACTTTTATGGAGTTTCTAGTCTAGGGGAACATCAGGGGGGCTTCAAATGGGACATGGTGTCAGAAATCCAGTCCAGCAAAATCCACCTTCCAAAAACCATATGGCGTTCCCTTCATTCTGCGCCCTGCCGTTTGGCCATACAGCATTTTACGGCCACATATTGGGTGTTTCTGCAAACTACAGAATTGGGGCAATAAATATTGAGGTTTTTTTGGCTGTTAACCCTTGCTCTGTTACTGGAAAAAATGGATTTAAATGGAAAGTGTTCCAAACAATCGAAATTCTGAAATTTTTTCTCCATTTACCATTAACTCTTGTGGAAAACCTAAAGGGTTAACAGCATTTGTAAAATCAGTTTTGAATACCTTGAGGGGTGTAGTTTCTAAAATGGGGTCATTTTTGGGTGGTTTCTATTATGTAAGCCCCACAAAGTGACTTCAGACCTGAAAAATTTCAAGATTTGCTTCTAAACTTCTAAGCCTTGTAACGTCCCCAAAAAAATTGCATTCCCAAAATAATCGATACATGAAGTATACATATGGGGAATGTAAATCAATAACTTTTTTGGGCGGTATTAATATGTATTATAGAAGTAGAGAAATTGAAACTTGCAAAATTGCAAATTTTTCTAAATTTTGGGTAAATTTGGTATTTTTTTATAAATAAAAATGAAATTTTTTTGACTCCATTTTACCACTGTCATGAAGTACAATATGCGATGAAAAAACAATCTCAGAATGGCCTGGATAAGTAAAAGCATTTAAAAGTTATCACGGAACATACCGGGTGACATAGCGGGATAACGGAGCGGCGCCCAGGGATAATAGTAAGTGCAGGGAGATCCCTGGGCGCCGCTCTATATATCATGATACTTAGTTCAGAATTTTTTTCCAGATGAAAGGTCCTCTTTAACTCTGTCACTCCCATACATTACCATACTGGGGACACAAAGCATAAAATGACATAAATGAACAGAACAATTTGCAAGTATCCCCTGCTCTGGGGTACTGTATATGACATGTTGACTTATGTGTTATGTGAAGCTCATTTTAATATAGTTGCCTGAGTAGATACAGAATTTCATTAATTGAGCTCTCATGCTCTGTGTTTTATATACATAGCTTCTATGGTTTCCTTGACTGACAGTGGCACGTTCCTGCATAATCATCTCGCCAGGCCCTGTCAATCAAGAAGGAGAGGAAGGAGCTTGCAGAGGAAGCAGGATGAGCACAGAGTGGCTTGGACCCCCCTTGGGGCACTTAACTCCTTATTTGCATATGGTTTAAAAGCACTTATTCTCGAAAATAAAGGATCGCTAAGTGAAAGGTATGATTGCCTTTGAGCTGAGCAATGCTAGCCCTACAAGCAGGAGCGTAGCTAACCGCTCATGGGCCCTGGTGCAAGATTTCAGCTTGGGCCCCCTTCCCTCAGTGCCTTGTGTGTCTTCTTATGTGGCACAAGGGTCTTTTGGCCCCCTCAAGCTCCTGGGCCCGGTAGCGACTGCTACCTCTGCACCCCCTATAGCTACGCCCATGCCTACAAGGCAGTGAATTTCCTGGTGACAGGTTCCCTTTAAGGGGTTAAGTACTATTGTGTGGGGCAGCAGAAATACTTATTTTTAGGGCAAACTGCGCTAAATTGCTAGAACTTTACAGATCTAAAAGTCCTTTAAGAACTATTGTGTGTGGCAGCAGCAATATCTATTTGTAGGTCAAACTGTACTAAATAGTTAAAACTTTACAGACCCAAAAGTCATTTTAAGGACTATTGTGTGTGGCAGCAATATCTATTTTTAGCTCATCCTGCGCTAAATAGCATGCAATAGTTAGGCCGCTGCAGACAACGACATTAGCTGCGAAACATCTCCAGTGTAAAGTGTGCGCATCCCAAAAATATCTGAGACATCCAGTGTACTTTTGCCGTAGACGGTGTCCCCTGCGGACAGTGACATTCAAAGTTCCACATCTCCTGTGTAAAGTGTGCGCATCCCAAAAATATCTGTGACATCAAGTGTACTTTTTCCGTAGATTGTGTCCGCTGAGGACAGTGACATTAGTTGCCCCACATCTCCTGTGTAAAGTGTGCGCATCCAAAAAATATCTGTGACATCAAGTGTACTTTTTCCGTAGATGGTGTCCGCTGAGGACAGTGACATTAGTTGCCTCACATCTCCTGTGTAAAGTGTGCGCATCCAAAAAATAGCTGTGACATCCAGTGTACTTTTTCCGTAGACGGTGTCCGCTGAGGACAGTGACAATTGTTGCGCAACATCTTCAGTGTAAAGTGTGCGCATCCAAAAAATATCTGTGACACCCAGTGTACTTTTTCCGTAGACGGTGTCCGCTGAGGACAGTGACATTAGTTGCCCCACATCTCTTATGTAAAGTGTGCGCATCCAAAAAATATCTGTGACATCCAGTGTACTTTTTCCGTAGACGGTGTCCGCTGCGGTCAGTGACATTACCGGTGGTACCTCTCCTGTATAATGTTTCCTCATCTCAAATACCTGTGACATTCCCTTTATTAGTCAGTGGTGACAGCACTGACATTATCTGCGGGATATCTCCTGTGTGAAGTTATTAGGCTAAGTTTATTTCAGAAGATGGACAGGCCGGCACTGCAAGGGGCCCACCCTGGCCTTAAAAACTTTATTAGATAATTATTAACTCCTTGGTGTCACGCTGCCGGGCGCCCGGCCCCTTGTCAGCCCGGGCCCCGAAGCAGCCGATTCCCCTGCCTAGTTACGCCACTGGTTTTAGATGGTCAGATCAGCAGCAGGCCCTCATCCATAATTTTTTCGATGGTCAGCTCAGCAGCAGGCCCTCAACCATAATGTTATAGAGGGTCAGCTCAGCAGCAGGCCCTCAAACATAATTTTTTCGATGGTCAGCTAAGCAGCAGGCACTCTCCCATAATTTTTTAAATGGTCAGCTCAGCAGCAGGCCCTCAACCACAATGTTTTAGAGGGTCAGCTCAGCAGCAGAACCTCAACCATAATTTTTTCGATGGTCAGCTCAGCAGCAGGCCCTCGTCCCTAATGTTTTAGATGGTCAGATCAGCAGGCCCTTGCTCCAAATGTTTTTGAGGGTCACCAGCAGGCCATCAATCATAATTTTACAAGGGTGTGTATGATGCCCTCCTTTATGTGCAACAAAGGGTGTATTGTCGTGCCTGTTCCTTGTCATTTTTGGCAGCCCTTTCACTTAGTGCATAGGCTTTATGAGTGTAGGAGTCCTACTACCTGAACAATTGTACCAGGCCCTCCTTTATGTGATATACAGGTTGCATCTGAGTTCCTTTTGCTTGAAATTTTTGTGGTGTTTCCATCAATTTCTGACCTTTTCCTATGAACCAGGCACCCTTCCCTCTTCAGAGTAGGGGGTGCCTGGTTTAATGCTCGGGTTCTCCCCTTGACTATTAATCTATTAATATCGATTGTGGTGGCAAGTACTATTTATTATCTATTACTTATGAGCTCCTCCATTATATATTATTACTATTATCTATATCACTATCATTGTGAGTAGAGATGAGCGAATCAAAGCTGACAAAGTGGAATTCAATACGAATTTCAGAAAAAATTAGATTCGCACCAAATCCAATTTTCCTCTTGCTTCATGGTAACAAATCGCATTTTTTCCTAAAATGGCTGCTGCACGTGTGAGGACATATAGCAAGGAACTCCGGGAAGACGGGATCACCCATAATGCCATGCATGCAGCCAATCAGCAGCCAGCCCTGTGATGTCACAGCCCTATAAATAGTGGCAGCCATCTTAGATTCTGCCATTTACCAGTGTACTTAGTGCAGGGAGAGATGTCAGTAGGCCCTAGGGACAGTGCTAGAAAAAACTTCATTGTGCTAAAAAAACAACAATTAACAAGTGCAGGGAAAGACTATTCAAGGTGTTGGGAAAGGATAGAGAGGAATCATTCCACAGCTTTTATGTTGAACAGGGTTCAGTAGGGGAGGTTACAGCCTGGGTAATAGGAACAATCCTATTACACCTTGCTGCACTGACTGGGGACTCAAATTGCCATTTTACAGCTCTGTAATTCCAGCAAACCTTTCTTGTTATTGTGGTGCAAGGGCTGTTTGATACAGGCATTAACATGGTTTATTACAAGGAAATATTTCTACGTCTTATTTGCCCTTGTGCGGTGCAGTTATATGTTCTAAAGCATTTTTTGGCTTGTATTAGTGAGAAAAAAAAGGGCTTATTAGTCGTTGTGTGGTGAAGTGAGAAAATTACAGACTTTTTGGGGGTGTTTTAATTGACTTTTTTATTTATTTGATCTAACAGTATGTCAGACAGAGAAGTGCCAGGCCCTGCAAAGGGGAGTGGCATAGGCAGAGGTCGAAGCAGAGTAAGGGGCCATGGCAGCAGTGGTCACTTCGAGAGGCCTGAGCTCCCAGTGTAAGCTAGCAGTTGTGTCTTGTCCAGCAACCCAGCGGTTCTTGCATGGTTGACTCGATCTTCGAATTCATCGCAAGTGACATCAGACACCCCCAGCCAAGAGTCGGTGGGTTTGTCAGACACAACCCATAGTTGGCATGGCCCAGGAGCAGGCCCTGTGCTCTCACTCAGGGGCGTAGCTATAGGGGGTGCAGAGGTAGCAGTCGCTACCGGGCCCAGGAGCCTGAAGGGGCCCAAAGACCCTTGTGCCGCATAAGAAGACACACAAAGCGCTGAGGGAAGGGGGGCCCAAGCTGAACTCTTGCACCAGGGCCCATGAGCCGTTAGCTACGCCCCTGCTCTCACTTGTCCTCAACCTGCCTCTGTCCTTTTCTGTTCCCTCAGCAACAGAAGTATTGTATGCTGTGGGCTCAGCTCCACTATACAGTGAGGATGAGCTACTAGAAAACAGTCAGCAGCTACTGGCAAGCCAAGATATGGAAGAGACAGTAGGCTCATGACCCAGAGACAGTATTCGATAATGATGATGTAGCTGATCGCACTTGGGAGCCAGGTGACGAAGGGGCTTCATCATCAAGGGTGGCAGCTTGCCCGTGAGCTAGTGGCGGAGCCAGCATGTCGCTAACGTGGACGGGGTTAAGCAGGGTGGCAACAGTGGGAGGTCAGGAGCCAAACGTGCCCAGGAAGTAGCGGTGCACGGGTTCACAGAGTCAGCAGCGGTAGCAGTCAGTCAGTGCGTAGTGTTGGGGATAAAATCACCTACTGGGCATTGTGGCAGTTTTTTGTTAAGCCGCCGGAGGAGGTGAACATGGCCATATATAGAATCTGTGGGCAGAAGTTGAAGCGTGGCCAGGGTGCCAAAGTTGGCACCACGGCCCTGCATCAACATATGCAGCGTCACCAAATGGCCTAGGAGAACCGTGGCTCTGATGTGGTGGTCCTGCCTGCAACTGCTGCATCACCCAGTGGCACACACCCGATTTCAGGCAGCCAAGGCACTACTAACTCAGCCGAACGGAGCTGTCTCTCCTTCCCACCATCTGCTGGTCCTGATGCTCCTGCTCCTTACCTTCCTACTTCTCGTCAGTCATTCCATCAGCAATCGATCACCGAAGCGATTACTAAGAGACAACAGTATGCGTGCACTCATCCAACATTGCAGAAGCTGAACGTGCTCCTGTCCAAGTTGCTGGTGCTGCAGTCCCTCCCTTTCAAAGTAGTGGACTCTGCACCTTTCAGAGAACTGATGCTTGTGCCGAGCTGAGGTGGAGAGTCCCAAGCCATCATATCTTTGCCAAAAAGGCAGTACCAGCCCTGCACACATATGTAGAACAGAAGGTGGGCCAGTCCTTGAGCTTGTCGGTGTCTGCCAAAGTGCACGGCAGCGCCGACGTGTGGAGCTGTAACTATGGTCAGGGACAATACATGTTCTTTACGGACCACTGGGTGAATGTGGTTCCTGCACAGCCACAACAGCAACTTGGCCAGGTGACACCGTTTCCGCCTCCACGTTCTCACGTCGTTGGTCCTGCGACAGTGTTCGCCTCTGCTTCCTCATCCTCCACCGTGTCCTCAGCCTCCACTGCAGGGACAATTCACAGTGCCCGTCCAGCATACTACATGTGCAGGGCACAGTGGTGTCACGCTGTTCTGCACCTCGTTTACCTGGGCAACAGGGGAGGAACTGCTTTGTGTCCTTCATCAAGAAACCGAATCCTGGCTTTCTCAGCGACATCTTAAAATCAGAACCATGGTGACTGACAACGGGAAGAACATGGTGTCGGTGCTGCGTCAAGGAAGGCTGAGCCATGCCCCCTGCATGGCACACGTGTTCAATCTGGTTGTCAAGCAGTTCCTAAAATCTTCCACCAATCTGCAAGACATCCTAAAATTGGCCAGGAAACTTTGCATGCACTTCAGCCACTCGTACACCGCAAAGCAAAGCAAACCCCCCTTGAGCTGCAGTGGCAGAACTACATCCCCCAATATTGGCTGATATGCGACATTTCCACCCGTTAGAATTCCACCCTCCATATGTTAGACCGACTATACGAACAGAGAAAGGCCATAAACGATTTCTTGATGATCCAAGGGTGTTAGTAGGATAGGAATGAAGACAGGGAGCCCCTACTCTTAGGGGGTGAACCTGGGTTGAGGGCCTATTTAGGGCTGTCTAGGGAGAGATACTCCCATTTCATAATAATTGCCCCCCACCTATCCCACATCCTATACTTGTATTTGCAACTATACTTGTATTTGCAATTGAGTCACCATATTGAACAAAGTTTGTATATGCCTATTTGAGCATTTTTTAACAAATAATAATAAAATATTGTTTTTTAGGAATCACAACCCCTCTTTCTCATAGCTAATGTCATAGACGGACCCTTATTTCTGATATTTAAGGACTCTTTACTGAACGTTACACAGGATTGGCGCATAGCAAATGTGGCGCCAATATTCGAAAAGGGTCCAAAAACAGAGCCCGGAAACTATAAGCTGGTAAGTTTAACATCTGTTGTGGGTAAACTGTTTGAAGGTTTTCTAAATGCTATCTTGTAGTAACTCAATGAAAATAAGCAAATAAGCTATATCAGCATGGCTTCATGAGGGATCGGTCATGTCAAACGAATTTAACAAGTTTCTATGAGGAGGTAAGTTCTAGACTTGACGGCGGCGAATCAATGGATGTCGTATATATGGACTTCTGCAAAGCATTTGACACTGTACCTCATAAAAGGTTAGTATATAAAATGAGGATGCTCGGACAGGGCGAAAATGTCTGCATGTGGGTAAGTAACTGGCTGAGTGACAGAAAACAGAGGGTGGTTATTAACGGTAAACACTGAGATTCCGTCACGGTCACTAGTGGGGTACCACAGGGGTCAGTATTGGCTGTAATCTCCTCAATATATTTACTAATGATCTTGTAGAAGGCTTGCACAGTAAAATATCAATTTTTGAAGATGACACTAAACTGTGTAAAGTAATTAACACGGAAGAAGACAGTATACTGCTACAGAGGGATCTGGATAGATTAGAGGCTTAGGCAGAGAAGTGGCATATGAAGTTTAACACTGACAAATGTAAGGTTATGCACATGGGAAGGAATAATGCAAGTCACCCGTAAAGATTAAATGGTAAAACACTGGGTAACACTGACATGTAAAAGGACCTAGGAATTTTAGTGAACAGCAAACTAAGCTGTAGAAACCAGTATCAGGCAGCAGCTGCCACGGCCAATGGGTTGCATCAAAAGGGGCATAGATGCCCGTGATGAGAACATAGTCCTACCACTTTACAAATCTCTAGTCAGACCACACATGGAGTACTGTGTACAGTTCAGGGCTCCTGTTAACAAGACAGACATAGCAGAGCTGGAGAGGGTTCAGAGGAGGGCAACTAAAGTAATAACTGGAATTGGGCAACTACAATACCCTGAAAGGTTATTAAAATTAGGGTTATTCGCTTTAGAAACAAAAGACGACTGAGGGGAGATCTAATAACTATGTATAAATATATCAGGGGTCAGTACAGAGATCTCTCCCATCATCTATTTATCCCCAGGACTGTGACTGTGACGAGAGGACATCCTCTGCGTCTGGAGGAAAGAAGGTTTGTACACAAACATAGAAAAGGATTCTTCACGGTAAGAGCAGTGAGACTATGGAACTCTCTGCCTGAGGAGGGGGTGATGGTGAGTACAATAAAGGAATTCAAGAGGGGACTGGATGTATTCCTAGAGTGTAATAATATTACAGGTTATAGCTACTAGACAGGGGTCGTTGATCCAGGGAGTTATTTTGATTGCCTGATTGGAGTCAGGAAGGAATTTTTTCCCCCTAAAGTGAGGAAAATTGTCTTCTACCTCACAGGGGTCTTTTTGCCTTCCTCTGGATCAACTTGCAGGATAACAGGCTGAACTGAATGGACAGATGTCTTTTTTCAGCCTTATAAACTACGTTACTGTGTTACTATGTAAAAGTCTAAAATCTTTATATTTATTTATTACACTGTATATTGAGGGTACTCACTGCTTTCACTTATGACCCAGCCTTACACTAATAAACTCCTTTTGTCGGTAGATTCAGTACCTTGTTGCCTGTGATCTTACCAGAGGTATGAATAGCATATTATCTACTTTAATATCAGCAAACCTAAGACAATAAGAACAAATACCTGCATGTTAATTGCATTCAGGAATTGCGACAAAGCACACAAGTCGCCCTTCCTATATCAAGGTTAATACCTGCATTTGAGCTCAGACTTCAATGAGTACAATGGTTTATGTTGCTGGATTCTGATCAAACTTTCAGGAAATAAAAACAGCACTAAAATAAAAGAAATTGGTTTTGAAATACGCATTGCAGAAAGTAGACAAAAGAACAGTGTTCACATATAAATACTTGCAAAATATGACTGAAAAATGAAAAAATGTTGCTGCATTAAATCAAACTACAGTATGTAGAGTCTATTATCTTTTAAAGGATTTGGAAAGTGGGTTTGGGATACAACAACCTCACTGGGCAGCAGTGCTTTCTGGCTGCTTCTAACACACACGAGCATTCATTTATTGCCCCATTCTTGTCGAACCGAAGGAAAGGAGCTGACAGCAGAAAAATAAAGAATTTCTGTATTACGTAATGTACAAATAACAAAATGCCTGCATTTATACCTAGAAAAGTGGCATGTTAACTCTAGTAGTGTTTTATATGATGTGCTGTTTAGTTTCCACACATAAAGGACTTACGGTAGGCCTGTTTCACACTTGCGTTGTTGTTTTCCGCTATTGAGATCCAGCAGAGGATCTCAATATCGGGAAAAAAGCGGTTCCATTTTGTCCCCATGCATTCTGAATGGAAAGAGATCCGTTCAGGATGTCCTCTGTTCCGGCAGCATTACGTTCTGTGTCCAGTCATAAAAACGAGAAAAAAAAAACGGATCCAGCGCTGAAACAATGTAAGTCAATGGTGACGGATCTATTTTTGTAAGAGTCTTAAAAACAGATCTGTCACCTATTAACTTTCAATGTATGCAGTGATGGATCATTGCTTTCCATTTTGATTTCACACAACCGCATCCTAACGGGACGAATGCATCCTGATGTGCAAAATCACAGTTGCGGTATCAGGATCCTCTGCCATATCTCAATACTGGAATTAAAAAACGCAAGTGTGAAAGTAGCCAAGGGGTTGTCTCCTTTAGCAAATGGCATTTATCATGTAGAGAAAGTTAATATAAGGCACTTACTAATGTATTGTGATTGTCCATATTGCCTCCTTTGCTGGCTTGGTTCATTTTCCATTATATTATACACTGCTTGTTTCCAGGGGTTATGACCACTCTGCAATAAAGCGGTTGACATGCTTGAACACTATAGGAAAAAGTGCCAGGATCCTTTATCATTTTCTAATCCTGTTTTAGGCGTAGAAAATGTTCAAAATCTACACCAGCAAGGAAGCTGACATAGATTTAGACTGGCAGTGGATGCATAGAAGTTATGTAGAGGCCAGCATCTACATATTTTTGGCGCATCCACCGCCAGCACTGGCGTTATTAAGATCTGCATCTAAAACATTGGTCTTAATAAATGAACCCCTATATTGCTAATATACTCTGGGGCACATTTATCAAACTGGTGTAAAGTAGAACTGGCTTAGCTGCCCATAACAACCAATCAGATTCCCCCTTTCATATTCCAAAGAAGCTATCCAAAATGAAAGGAGGAATCTGATTGGATGCTATGGGCAATTAAGCCAGTACTACTTTACACCAGTTTGATAAATGACCCTCTCTATGTTAGTCCTTGCGAAAGATTCTGAAAAACTGTGGCCGCAGGGACTGGAGTAGGACAACTCTATAGATTGCTTGTATATGGAGCAGATCTGACATATGTCCATAAGCATCTACAGTATGGAGAGTGCATATACAATCCATATGGAAGATCATATACAAATAGGCAACTTCCCCTTGAACTGTGGTCCTGGTCATATTAGTGTGATGGATCTATATAAGTGCACAGGGACCATATTTTGACCAACAAATAAAGCTGTCCATAACTCCATACATACACATAAGATCATTGTCAATCGAAACCCTCAATTTCAGTGGAAACGGCCAAACATTTCTGTATTAAGTAATTATATATTACAAAATGCCAGCATTAATACAAAAAAAGTGGCAGATGACAGATATCATGGAAGAGAAGGATCGGGCACGTTGGACTTCAACTGCCTAATCCTTTTGTTCTCAAGGAGATAAACCATTGTCAGAGGAGTCTGGCAGCAGCTTCCTCCCACTTTCCTCTTTTGTATACATATACAAGAGTCCAGCATGTATATGTATGGGAAATCTTAAGTGTATGGCTGTCGTAATTTACAGTTTAGTATTTATGAAAAATGAGACATCAAGACTTATTTTTAAATGTCATACATATATAAACTCAGGGACTGGAGCAGAGCATTTAGCATTATGAAGCTAATGTGATCTTCAGTTAAGTCTTTTGCCACCAGTAAAATGGTGGAAAACCCACATGGAATCTCAAGACACATTGAGATGCAGGTGTCCTCTTATAATACGTATTATAGGTGCATCTAAATAAATTAGAATATCATCGAAAAGTTAATTTATTTTAGTGATGCAATTCAAAAAGAAAAAACTCTTTATTTTGAAGCTTCATGACACACAGAGTCATCTATTTCAGACGTTTATTTCTTAGTAACAGGGGTAACCACAGCCTTGAAAGGAATGTCAAGAAAGGGCCATTGAAGAGTTTGGGGGAGATTCATGAGGATAGGACTGCGGCTGGAGTGCAGTCTTCTACATTATTCCATGCAGCTCATTGGATGTCACCAAATGGTGGCCATGGAACACTCTATTGGCGTCCGTCAGGGAGATAGGGACCTAAGGATCCAATTAACAGAAATGTTTAGAGCTTTCCTGTTGCCTACGGTAAATACTCAAGACTTAATACCTTTCACTCTCACTAAGGGCAAACCATTTCTATACACTTCACTTCAGCAGAGGTACCTATCAGCCTTGTATTTCACCATTCCTATAAATGTGCGTTCCACAGTATTTTTTCATGATACTTTTAGACGAGATGATAAAATTACGCTCTATAAGGAATTTTAGCTCCCCAAAAAGGTAAAATATAACGTAATAATGTTGGATGCTTTATGGCCTGTGGATGACACCAATAATTATGTGTAAGGGTTCCCTCCTGATTTTGTCAGACGACAGCCGCCTGTGATTATAACCCAACCACAGAGCATCCCCATTGTAGTACTGTACATCTCCATCAGATGTCATTATCATTAATATATTCCAGGAACCAGGCCAACATTTCCTGAAACCAAGCCAAATAATAATGAGGGCCTTAATATGTCTTTAGTAACACGGCAACTAGCATGAAGATGTCACTTCTGTCAGAAGAACATTGTACAGCGTGCTAGCCATGGCTGACTAGCTACTGCCTGTTTCTATGTATTAACTACCATAATGGTTTGAATATTTGCAGCTTTCATGTTTCTCTCTCTCTGCAAGCTATACAGTTGAAGAGTAACAGGGGCTAATGGACCCCAACATTAATGATTTGTTCTTCAGCAGGTCCATCCCCATTGATGTCCCTTGTAAGTAAAATTGATTTATTTGTCATCCATCCACATGATTATTGTAGTTTACACTGAAACATAATTCATAATCTGGCCAACGTTTCGGTCCAACCTGGACCTTGTTCACGGCCGTGGTGCAGTCAGGAAGGCAGTGGATGGTGTGGATGGCGCCATCCACACCATCCACTGCCTTCCTGACTGCACCACGGCCGTGAACAAGGTCCAGGTTGGACCGAAACGTTGGCCAGATTATGAATTATGTTTCAGTGTAAACTACAATAATCATGTGGATGGATGACAAATAAATCAATTTTACTTGCATCAATAACTTGAGTGCCGTGGTACTTCTTTAACTATATGATAATCCTTTACCACTGAGCACCGTCGACAGAAAAAGGAGTGCCGTTCAATATTGTATAATATATTGGCAGCCTATCAGAGGCCGGTGCAGGCGGCGCGATGACGTCATCGCGCCGCCGGAGCGGTACAGCTTGAGACACAGGCCGGAAGAGGCCTGCATCGCATTGCTGGAGGTAAGTAAGTGTTCTTTTTTTTTTTTCTTGGGGCTACTGGCACTTAAGGGGGACTAATGGCACTTAAGGGGGCTGCTACTGGCACATAAGGTGGACAGCTACTGCCACATAAGGGGGACAGCTACTGGCACATAAGGGGGGACGGCTACTGGCACATAAGGGGGGACTACTGGCCCATATGGGGGAGCTACTGGCACATAATAAGGTGGGGCTACTGGCACATGGCGGGAAGCACAAGAGAGGCACTTATTACTGGCACATGGGGGAGAGGCACAAGAGAGGCACTTATTACTGGCACATGTGGTGGCATGGAGAGGCACGTGTTACTGGCACATTATTATGGGGCACTATGGGGGCTTCTTCTGAGGCCACAAAGAATGGGTATTTTATATGGGGGGCTCTGTGTGGTACTAGTATTACCAGGGGTATTATCTGTTTCTGCAGTGTAGTATTGGGGAGCACAGCGGCACAGTATTGGGGGTAGTAGGATGATTTGTCCAGAAGATGGGAGGATGATGGAAAAATAGTAAACTAAGATTTTTTTTTGTTAAACTGCAGAGATGGAAAATGGCGACAACATGGCGGTCTGGTCTGAAGGTCTGAAAGGAGAAGACGAGAACAGAAAACATCTACATCAAAGAAGATGTCACTCGACGTAATAGATAAGTGCCCTGTATTTCTGTAGTGAGGGGATCCGAGGCATAACGATGGTGGTGTGACCAGGTAGTGGAGGCGGGATATAGGTGTGGCTGGAGGTATAACATGGGCGTGGCTGGAGGTAGGGCATGGGTGGGGCCTGGAAGGGGGCCCTTGATTTATTTTGCCCGGGGCCCTGAGGGTTCTCCGTCCGCCCCTGAGGGTGGCTACTGTCTTTCCCCACATAAGCCAGACACTGCCAGCCATGCCCGATCCCACTAGGCAAACCGTCTTCTCCGCAGACCACGCCTTCACTGGTAAAAATAGAGGGGGTAAAAATCACTGGTAGACCTGTAGGTAAGCTGTGGGTAAGGGGGTTTGCTCAGTCTGTCACAGAGGGCCATGTCCGCCAGCTCTAGGGACTGACAGACGGTAAGGGAAGCCTCAGTCAGTCAATTTGATGTTGCAGTTCACGCTGAGACAGCACATGGCTCTGTGCCGGAAAAGGACAGGGAGCCAGAAAAGCGGACTATCCAGCCTAAAACCGGATGTCTGGCCACCCTATATAGAATATGTGTGACCAGCTTTAGACTGAAGATCTCCTACAATTTCTAGAATGCATATTTTGTATTAAATGAGATTCCATCAAATAATTTAATATCATGCAATAAATAATGTGCGCTATAAGAATTATAATGGACTATTTAGACCGGTAGACAGGCAAACACAGGCACACAGAGAGAGATATGTGGATGTTAATATGTGTTCCTCTGATTCAAATAGCGGGTTTGAAGAGAAAGAGGTTATAAACTGTGTCAAGCTTAATCCTCTGCAAAATGACTTTTAATCTCTTTCAGAGAGAGATGTCTGAAGCCAATTCAAATCCTTTCTAATCATAGGCACATCCTCTGGTCATTCCACATCAGCTGCTCGTCCTGCACACACGAACTGCATAATCAGAAGGTGATAAATGAAAGTGTTAAAACTTTAAAAAGTTTTCATGAAAAGACTACTATGTGCTACACAGCAGATTTAGGGCTCATTTCAAATCTGCGTTTTTGGTGGATCCGTCATGGATTCAGCAAAAAAGCATCGAATATAGACAGTAATACAACCGTCTGCATCTGTTCAGAATGGATCCGGTTGTATTATATGTATTATATGATCCCAAATGAACAAGAAGAATCCGTCACTAAATCTATTGTAAGTCAATGGGCGTTGGATCCTTTTTTTTTTTTTGTGTTCGAAAAAACAAATCCGTCACCATTGACTTACATTGTGTTTCATGACGGATCCGTCTTGATCAGTAATCTACTTGCAGTGCTTCTGTGTGCATCATGGTAACGCAACGGAACAGAACAGAATGCATTCTGGTGCACTCTGTTCAGTTCAGTTTTGTCCCCATTGACAATGAATAGAGACAAAACCTATGAGGATCTCAATAGTGGAAAGGAAAACGCTGATGTGAAAGTAGCCTAAGATATGAATAGCCCTGTAGTCAAAGTGCGGTAGGTGCTGGATACGATAGCCCTTTCAAAAGCAGTAGATTCTAAATGCCATAAATGAGGAAAAACCTTGCTGTCTGAAGCTTGTATGGTCTAGGTCAGTGATGGGCAACGTGCAGCTCTCCAGCTGTTGCAGAACTACAACTCCCAGCATGCAAAGCCTGTCTATAGCTATCAGCCTACCGACGGGCATGGTGGGAGTTGTAGTTTAGCAACAGCTGGAGAGCCGCACGCTGCCCATCACTGGTCTAGGTGGTTCTAGACCTTCTTATTGCCTTCTTTCAGGGGTACTCTGGTGGTGAAGTGTCTTTTTTTGACAGATGCGGCCTCAGAGACTGAGATTCTCTGAGCTTGGGCTTGATCTGCAGAAGCTCTTTTACACACATCCTTCCTGTCACTTTCCTTAGACAAGACTAACTAAGCAGGCAGTAGAATACGTCCATCACCCTGGTAACCTAAACAGTTTGCCAATTTACTAACTGTTTGCTTGCCTATGCAATGCTATTTGGTTGTCTCACTTCAGCAAATCACATTAAGAGAAAGTTAATACAAGCCACTTACTAATATATTGTGATTGTCCATATTGCCTCCTTTGCTGGCTTGATTCATTTTTTCATCGCATTATACACTGCTCGTACCCAGGGGTTACAACCACCCTGTAATCCAGCAGTGGTGGCCATGCTTACAAGCTGTGGCACCTGATTCTCTGGTGGCAGGGATTGTTGGAGTGTGCATAAGATGGCGCTTTTAACTATAGTGTGCAATCACGACCACCACTGATGGACTGTAGGGTGGTTGTAACTATTGCAACGAGCAGTGTATGATGTGATGGAAAAATGAATCCAGCCAGCAAAGGGAGCAATATGGACAATCACAATACATTAGTAAGTGCCTTGTATTAACTTTTTCTACATGATAAATGCCATTTGCTGAAGTGAGACAACCCTTTAAGTGCTGCCAGTCGTAGGGGTGTTGCAGGTGAAGTTCAGCAGCTCTTGTCGAAGCTGGTAGCAAAAACATATCAAAAACATATCTGCTCTGCTCCATGATCACTTCTCACATATCTCCAGCTCTTGTAATAACCTAAAAGAACATTTAGGGTACATGCACATGTTCAGGATTCATGTGCGGAGAATCTGCACTGAAATCCGCAGGTTTTCGCTGTCAAATCCGTGCTGTCAATCCGCATCAATTGATGCGCATTTGCATGCGAATTTGGTGCGGATTTTACTAAGTGAATGAAGAAAATCCGGTCAGGAGAAATAAAATAAATTGACATGCTGCAGATTTTAAAATCTGCACCGCAGGTCAAAATCCGCGCAGAAAAAATCCGCATCGTGTGCATTGAGAATTTCAGATTCTCGTAGAATATAATGTACATGACCTAAGGTGCGGATTTTCCGCACGCATCCTGATCATGTGCATTTAGCCTTGAATTACCAATATATGAGAGAAAAATACTCTAGGGAGATTTATCAAAACAGGTGTAAAGCAGAACTGGCTTAGTTGCCCATAGCAACCAATCAGATCCCGCCTTTCATTGTTCAGAGCTCCTTTGGAAAATAAAAGGTGGAATCTGATTGGTTGCTATGGGCAACTAGGCCAGTTTTCTTTTACACCAGTTTTGATAAATCTCCCCCACTTTATGTTCAGTAATATGTCTTCCCTCAAATCATCTTGTAATTGTAGAATTTTTAACAAAGGAGTTATAGTAGTGTTAATAGTGTACTAATGTGAAGATGTTGATTTTCTTACCATTAAATAGGCAAAGCCACAAATACCACAAAGCACTTAAAAGAAAGACAGGACACGGATGATTACAGCTCAGGAGCTAGCGAGACACATTTAGCAGCCAGATAAAGGACAAGTTGTGTAGACATATAGACCAGACAGTAGGAAATGGCACGGGGACAACTTTCAGATATGGCTGTTTGGATGATGATATATCTGGGGATTTTCATGTTTTCCATCTTGAAAATAAAAACTCACTGTCTATTGTATTAGAAAGCATGAAAAACATACAGAACAAAATATAATTATGTTTGGTGAATGGGGCGATACATCTGATTATAATGAGATACTGTAATACAAGCATTTACTTAGCTTTTTTACTTACAGAAAAACAAAAAATTCTGGAAAATTGTATCCTGAAATTAAAAAGGACAATATGGAATAAAAAAAGGACAAAATTAAAAATGTTAGCATTTAAAACTATGCGTTATTTATATGCTAGTAAAATATACAGACCCATGATTGGTATTATAACAGCGGCTGCTGTGCGTCGCTGTTCCCCTGCTTACCGCGGCGGTCCTGGGCGCTGTGTTCAGCCGTGATCTGCTGCCTGTGCTTCCCTATTTACAGCTGCAGTCCTGGGCTCTGTCCTTGCAGGTACTGTTTGTTCTGGGATCCGCTCTACAGTTTCCTTTCAGCCCTGGCCACAGCATGCTTGCTGCTTGTTCCCTGCAGCACTTCCTTCAGGGCCGGCGCGCTTCACTTCCTGTGCTTTATGGGTTAGGTCATGTGACCTCGCTGACCAATCCTAGCCATCCTGCATGTATATAAGTGGCTCAGCCCCCTTCCCAGATGCCTGAGTGTCAAGGTCCTTGTGTCCTGCAAAGGTTGCTGATTTCTCTGCTTGTGTTTCTGGGTACCTGACCCATGCTTGTGTTACTGAACTCCGCTACCTGTTTGATCCCTGCCTGCTTGCCTTGACTCTCCTGTTGCCGACCCAGATTACCTGACTTGTACCTGTGCCACCTGACCTGACGTATTGCTTGTTTGACTTTGCCTCTGCCTTATCCTTCGGTCCTGCTCCTGGTTACGACTCAGCCTGCTGACTACGTCTGTACCTCTGGTAACTTGCTTAGGTACCTACTGGTCCACCTGGACCAGCTGCCTCGTGTAACTATTTCTAAGCCTGTCATGGAGGAATTTTTCTTCTCTTTTTGGGCAGCAAGCCCCTGAGGAGCCAGTGGAGAGGATAGGACTGAGTGGCCCTGATGAGATGTTGTCATGTGTACTCTCTCAGGCCGTTGTTTCCTGGGCATCTGTGCAGTAAAGATGCAGTTTAAAGAATGAGGCCAGAAGTAAACATGTAATAGTCTCTTTTTACTAAGTGCAAAATATAACTCGTGGTACATCCTGCAGAAGCCATTACAAAGTGCAATTTCTGGCACCAGTTGAGGAGGTACGGTGGCAGGTTGGATGACAATAGATTAGCAATTGCAAGCACTTGTGGGTGAAGGTGTCCTCTGCGAGATTCTTACTCTAGCTTTGTCAGGCCTAGTGGTGGTACTTGGTGATCGGTGTCTGAGCCATAGTCCCTCACCTAGAAAGTGTCTGTAGAGCTGTATTTGACTGATCACTCTGCTGTCTTGTTATCCAGATGCTCCTATATTTAGCTGGTCTCTCTGAAGAATAAAATGTAAGGGTGCTAATTAGGGGTGAACGAACGTCAAGTTTTGGGGTTCAGGTTTACGCTGAGTTTGCATTATGGATTCCAATACCATGGAACATAATGCAATTGAAGGACGGAATGCATAACGGATTGACTTTAGAGGCATTCCGTTATGCATTCCGTCTTAATCAAAGTCTATGGACAGCATAACGCATCCGTCCAGTATCTGTTATGCAGGAGTCCTCTAAAGGCATTCCGTTATGCATTCCGTCATGGAACTGTGTTATGGTCCGTGGTAATGGAATCCATAACACAATTCAGCGTAAAACCCAAACCCAACTTCAAAAACTGAAGTTCACTCATTCCTAGTGCTGATATATTTGCAACTTTTCTTACACACTAAGCCTATGACATTTACAAATACAGTGGAAATGTCTAGTGCTCCGGACACTGGTGCTCCGGACATAGGCCTCCCGAGTCCTGGAGGCCTATGCTGCGTGATTATTTCTATGTGCAATTCTGTGACAGATTATATTTAGAGATGAGCGAACACCTGGAAGTTTGGGTTCGGGAAGTTCGGCCGAACTTCCCGAAAAAGTTCGGGTTCGGGATCTGAACTCGACCCGAACTTTATCCCGAACCCTATTGAAGTCAATGGGGACCCGAACTTTTAGGCACTAAAAAGGCTGTAAAATAGTCCAGGAAAGGGCTAGAGGGCTGCAAAAGGCAGCAAAATGTAGGTAAATGCCCTGCAAACAAATGTTGATAGGGAAATGAATTTAAATAAAATAAATAAAAATTAACCAATATCAATTGGAGAGAGGTCCCATATAATTTATATTGTTTTTTATGGTTGCTGTACAACAGAGAAATAAATATTTTCTATGATAAAGTTTAGTTAAAATTTAAATACATTGCTGCTACCGTATCTAATATTCTGATTGCAGAATATATCCATATATAAGGCTGAGATTAAGACTACGTATGAGAAGATGGAGTGAGAGGACTTCTCAGGCTAGCTATACCTGCCTTCAGTACTGTCATATTAAACAGTACACTAAGGAGATTTTGTAATTCTGTCTTTTTTCTTTCTATTTTTTTTAGAAAGTGTACATGTAGAGTAGACAGTGTAAAATTGTGCCAGGTTTATAAAAGTGGCTGTAGCTGGATGATCTGGTGGGCCTTTAGACTGTCTAGTCTAAACTGCCCATATACAGTACATTTAATAGCTTTTCAGCCAACACCTATCTCTCCCGACTCCTTCCCAGCTCCCCCATAGACGTCCTGCTCATGTATATGCATTCTATAGGGAAAGTGGAGAAAGCCGCTGCCACACACTTCTAGGGGCGGCTTATCTCCCAGGAAGATAAGAGGATCTGGTTAAAATATTTATTTTGTCCGATCCTTGTCGCCCCCATTGCGCCTAGAGTCTCATTTGCATATAATAAATCATCAGTTTTTTCAGCAATGTGGGCACATATGAACATGGGACCAACGCAGATGCCTTCAGCTGCCAAGTGCACATGTAACAGGTCAGCCAGTGTCATAGGGACAAATCTGCTGACAGATGCCCTTTAAAATGGTGGCACAGTCATATCATTGTATTAAGAGGACTTTTGGCTATGGTCAGCCTGACTAAAGCAGTGATTTTAAACAAAATAAACTTTTTGCCTACATTCTGTTGGAAATATTACATTTAGATATTCCTGCAAATATTTTATTTAAATAAATGTTGCTCTAATTTTATAAAATGCTAACCTTGGCACATGAGGTTTGGAGCTGTGAAGTGTTGATGTCAAAGGCACATAAGTTAAGAAGTCAATTTTGGGCATTAAACCAGTATTAATGACAATATTGTCGATTAACTCAGCAGGAAGCTAAATTTTCTGAAAAGAATCTGGGACTTCATGAATATTTACACAGTGCCTCAGTAATGTCATTGGTTCCAGAGAGGTCCATCCAGCAATATCAGTGCAGTGTACAGGACCGTCAGCACCATCCTATGGAATTTGAGTGACAGGTTTCTTTAAGATAAGATCCTCTTTTAGTAATGAAAGCGATGGCTAAGAATCCCCACGAGGAAGGAAGGTTATATTGTCCCAAAACTTGCCTCCAGCTGCACTATGCTTTGAATCAGTGCAGTCACGCAATATCATGGGACCATCTGCTGTGGTAACTGACACCATGCACAGAATCTGCACTGATACAGGCCCCTGATCCATTAATTGTTTGGCCCATTGCCAGCAACACGGTAATTTAAATATTTAAATATTTCATGTCTGATGTGTCACTTATTGTTTCTGGGTAAATTTGGAGAAGACTGCTATAGGAGAAGTTCTTGTTATTCATAGCACATAAGCTTCTTATTCTGTATGTCCTTCACTAAACAGCCTATCCATCACCGGAAAACCTGAAATCACATATAAACAAAGTATGACGAGGTTAGAAGAACTACCAAAAATGCCTGCTTCCCTCAATATATGATGCTGAGGTGTCACCAGGGCAGGTTTTAGACAAAATGTGCCCCTGGGCGAAATTGAAAGTGGGGCCCCATATTCTTAAGTTTTGTATCAACAGACACATTTATTCACTTCCATCAATTAAAACAAATATAGTAATGTAAAGCATAGGGGGTCATTTATTAAGACCAGCGCTTTAGACACCGGTCTTATCAAAGCCCCTGTTCTGGCAGTGGATCACCAAAGTTATGTACAGGCGCCGGCCTCCACATAACTTTGGCGCATCCAGCACCACTTCTAAATGTAAGCTTCCTAACAGCGAAAAGTCGCAGATTGCGGCACGACGGTAAAAAAAATCTGCATCTGAAATACGCCTAATATAGGCGTATTTCAGATTAATAAATCACCCTCATAGCTTTTATTGTTTTGAACAACGGAATTAAAAATAAATCAAACAGCCTGTACACAGAACTTAAAGGGGTTGTCTCATAATGGACAATGGGGGCATATCGCTAGGATATGCCCCCATTGGCTTATAGGTGTGGGTCCCACACATATATCGAGAACTGAGCCCCGCAAGTGAAGGAGGGGGCACTGCGCATGTGCAGCCACCCTCCATTAATTTTCTATGGACCGGCGAAAATTTTCATTGGCCCCATATAAATGAATGGGAGCAGGGGCCGCTCATGCGCTGTATGCTCCCATTCACTTCTATGGGGAGCTGGCTTGGTGGTGGCAGGACCGGAGTTCTCAAGCCAGAGGACAGGTCCTGTATATTCTCTGCAGGCTATATCAGGGCACTTCTGCCAACAAGCAGCTCTTGTAATTTATTGCAGCACAGAGAGGAGAGAGGGGCCGGCAGCACATATGTCAGGTCATTAGAGGGTGACATTCTGAACTCACCAGAGACCCAGTGAACTGCGGGAGCAGGCTAGAGGAGGCCATCACAGTGCATTGCCTCCGGTGAGAGAAAGAGAGGAAGGGGGCGTGACCAAGGTCTGCTGTGGAGCCGGTGCTATGGATGCAGCACCCAGCTCCTCACTAAAGCACATAAGGACCGTGCCTGCTACAGTGGGCGGGAGACCAGTGCTCCTTGCTCTGCTGTCTGTGCTCTTCCCAGGTGTCTTTTTCTTCCACAACTGACATCTGTCTGGGCCGCTCAACATAGGGTCCCATTTAGGGATGGGGGCCCTGGGCAATTGCCCTGTTTGCCCCCCCTAACTCTGGCCCTTGGTGTCAGAACACAATTTAGAATACAAATATTAGTATAAAAAGTAGTATTTTCCTCTTATAAGATGCACCTAGGTTTTAACCCCTTAGTGACCAAGCCTGTTTGGGCCTTTATGACCAAGCGTTTTTCGTCCTTTTTTCATGGTCTCGTTCCCAGAGCTATAACTTTTTTATTTTTCCGTCTATATAGCAGTATGAGGGCTTGTTTTTTGCGGGACAAGTTGTAGTTTTTAATAGCGCCATTTTGGGGTACACATATCTATGTTATTAACTTTTATTAACTCTTTCTGGGAGGGAGAAGGGGAAAAATAGTACTACTGCCACTGCGTTTGTACATTATAAATTTTACGGTGTTCATTATTCGGTAAAAATAACATAATATTTTCATTCCCTGGGTCAGTACGATTACAGGGATACCAAATACTTATAGTTTTTTTTAAGTTTTACTACTTTTTTTCAATAAAACCCCTTTTTTAACAAAAAATGATTTTGCATTGCCACTTCCCAGGACCCATAACTTTTAAATTTTTTTCTATGGAGTTGTGTGAGGGCTTGATTTTTATGGGACGACTTCTATTTTTCATTGGTATAATTTTTTAGTAAATTCCGCTTTTTGATCGCTTGTTATTTCGTTTTTTTCGGTGAAAATTAAGAATAAATTAGAAATTCGGGCTTTTTTTTTATTTATTTTTTAACGGCGTGTACTATAGGGGATAATTTATGTAATATTTATGTAGTGCCGGTTGTTACGGACGCGGCAATACCAAACATGTGGGGGATAATTTTTTTTTGCAATTTTTTTCATTGAAAAGCGTATTTTCAATGGAAAAAAAGCATATTTTTATATTTCATGGAATTTTTTTTATTTAATAAATGTGTATTTTTTTCTAATTTTTTTTACTACTTAATAGTCCCACATGAGGACTATAATATACAGTATTTTGATTGCTTTTAAAATGTAATGCATTATATCTATAATACTCATACAAACAAATTGCTGCAGCGCTCAGCTCCACCCTTTAGCTCTGGAAGCACGGATGAGAGACCCGAACCAGGTCCTTGCGGTATATTCATAGAAAAAAATCCAATCCAGCTTTCCTAAAACCGATTCCTTTATTGATTTCTTGTATACGTAAAATCCACGGACAATGTCAGAGTACACACAAGGTGACGCGTTTCGGGCTTACAGAATCATGCCCTTCATCAGTCTGAGCAATTGTCTGCAGCAATTTGTTTGTATGAGTATCATAGACTGAACAGCGTGCACTCCCTTCACTGAATATAACAGATTTCAATATATGATATACGATCTATTATATCTATAATGCATTACATTTTAAATGCAGTGCAATTCTACCTTTGTCCAGCAGGCTACGCCAGAGAGGCATAGCCTGCTGGTGAATACTTCAGGGCAGGCTCAGGGCCCTGCCGGAAGGAAGGTGAGCTTCCCAGCCCATCAGCACCCCGCGATCGCATCTGCGGGGTGCTGATGGGTGACAGAGGGAGTTCGCTCCCTCTGTCAACCCTTTACATGTGCAGGCGCCATTGCACCCGGCATGTAAGGGGTTAAACAGCCCGGATCGGCACTCCTGCCGGCCCGGGCTGTTAGAGCAGGGTCGCGGCTCTCATGTGAGAGCCGGGCCCACGCTCCCCGCTGCACGGGGGACCCGTGCAGCGCTTAGACTGGGCCGCCGTAAAAACGCGGCAGCCCAGCCTAAGGCCCCTTAGTGACCGCCGTAAAAACACGTATGGGTGGTCACTAAGGGGTTAAAGGAGCTAACACCCCCAATCTTCATCAGGCTTTCAAATCAGACCCCTATTAGGGCAGGTTCGCATTCGCGTTATAAATTCCATCATAGGGTTCCATTATAACAGAGTTATAACAGATTATAACAGAATTTTAGCCCGGAATTCAAGACGGAAACCTTTAAGAGGCCTTCCGTTTTGCTCTGTCCTAATACATGTCTATGAGCAGATATAACAGTTCTGTTTTCTTCCTTTATACATAACTGAAATAAACTGAACCCTAAAATGTGCCGATAGACATGTATTAGAACAGCAAAACGGAATTCCCCTTAAAGGTTTCCATTTTCAATTCCATCCTAAAAATTCCATTATATTCCATTATAACTCTGTTATAACGGAACCTATAATGGAATTAATAAAGTGAATGTGAACCCGCCCTTACTTAAAGACCACAGATCAGACCCCCAAATCAATCCTTCATTACTCATCAGACCTCATATCAAACCCCCAATCTTCATTAGACCTCAGATCAGACATAAAGTAAATAAAATAATTTACCTCTCTTGCTCCCGATGGCCTTGCCACTTGGGAGATCCAGCGTGCTCTTCCTGCAGAGTTGCCCTGCGACCTGACGTCGCACAGTGTCAGGTCATAGTGCGTGTCTTCACGCACAACGTCCTAATTTTACGCTGTCAGGACACAGAACAGCACAAGCAAAAGACCAGGGAGCGGTGAGTAAAGCCGGCACCAGGAGCACTACATTTATTGCTCTCTGGTCCATAATGGAAGGGCTCGTTATTATTTGCTTCCAAAAATGCATTGCCATTTCCCCCACTTGGAGGAAAAAAGGGCGTCTTATGGAGCAAAAAATATGATAACTATTGAATTTTCAATGTAAATTGAAAACTAACAGAAGCTAATTTGTTTAAGTTATATAGTGTATATATGGACTAACACAGACTGAACATAAAGCTCCTGGGCCAGAAAGTAAAATATAAAACAGGCCCTCCAGCATTGCCTGTGCCATTTGCGATACTTTTTAAATCCATTTCTGTCAAAGCCAATTTTGGTTCTCTGTTAATTTCTTTTGTATGAGTGCTTGAATTTTTTACGGGACAAGTTGTATTTTTAATGTCATCATTTAATTTACCATACCCTGTATTGAAAAATGGGAAATATTTCTTATACCATACACTGCAATACTCTAGTATTGCAGTCTATGGTGATTATCATGTCTTTATATTTTGACGTGCCACATACATGGCTTAATAGGAAGCTTACAATGGTAGGCTGGAGGGCCTTCCTAAGGCCCAAGGTTGCCATGGTGAACTTTCACATTTCCAGAGCATCCTTGATTTACCACTAACCTCTTCACTACTTTAGACCAGGGAAGTTAAAATTCTACTAATTTTACCAAGGGCGGGCCAATATTTCAAATTCTAAAAAAAAAACTAAACTTCTCTTTTTGCCCAGTTTCCCATTCTTCATAAAACTAACACTGAATACAGTATAAGGACCTATAGGGTAATAAAAATAATTAGGGCGATGTTGCCAGTAGATTCTAAGCAAATCAATTCAAATTTTCTAAAAAAATTATGGTCAAATCTGACATTTTGGTGATATGATTTGGATGAATTTCTGGAGATAATGTAAGCCATTTTTACATCTAGAGATAGGAAAGATGAAGGAGAATAAGATTACTTCAGGAAGGGTGTGTATACACACAGCTCAACGGGCATTTGTCACCAAAAAGTGAAAACATTTTGGGACCATTTTTTTAAACATAAAAAAACTACAATGAATTTTGTTTTTAAAGAGTCTGTTACCACCAGCTGACATGCGTTTACCCATAGTCCTATACGTCACTGTCACTTTGTTATTAGTAAAGCTTTCGTGATGTTAACAAGCTTGAAATGAAATGCATACAGTACTAGGAGACCCCAGAGTATCATACACAACTTTTCTGGGCAATTGGGGCATTTTTTATTGTATTAAGGCCTGATTTGAATTACCTGACCAATTTGGCTGACTCAAGTCCGAAATGAATTTTAAGAAATTGTAGCGAGCCCCGGGAGCCAGTGCAGAGGATGGAAGTCATAGTGGCCTTTATAAAGTGTAGTATCATGGTGTACTCCCTCAGGCCATTGCTCCCTGGGGATTGGTGCAGTGGAAGGGTAGTATTGAAGAATGAGACCAGAATTAAAGGTATAAAAGTATCTTTTACTAAGTGCAAAATAGAACTTAAAAAACATTCAATGGCAGCTGATTACAAGGGCAATTTCCTGGCATCCATGAGGAATATAGAGGAAGGTTGGATGGCTGCAGTTTAGTACTAGTATTGTACTGGCCTTGTAATAGTCTAGGTGATGGGTGTCTTAGCTGTAGTCCCTCACTTCACTGCATTTTCTGTAAGGCTGGTTGTAGGCGCTAAATCTGTATGTGTGCTGATCTCTCTGGAGAACCTGTTTTAGGAGAAGGAGCTCTGCCGTGTGCTTCCTCTCTCGCGCTATACAGGAACTCCCCCACCTGGGAGGAAGCAGGATCATCCCACTCCTACCAAGAGAGAATGGACAGAATGGTTAGTTACTTGCAAACTGTTGCCAACCATTCCTTACTGGTAGTAACAGCCATAACATTTCAAATGCATATCAATTTACAATATAATAAGAGCTGCAGATACCCCCATGTATGGGGTACTGCAAAAGTATCTCATCTCTCATCACTAGCTAACAGTTATTTATATGAAACATCTTTCTCAGAGAAGGGGAATGTCATAATTTTTTTTTATAATAAAGCAGAGATATGATCTCTTTTGATTTCTTTTCTTTCAGTTTTTTTTCAGCCTGAAACTGCCTGTAAAGGAGATTTAACTACAAGAATTGACCATGTTGGGCCTTGCATAAAAACTAAAAAGTTGGAGATGTTGCCCATAGCACCAGATCATCTGCTTTCAGTTTCAGTTCTGTCGAATATAGTCGCAGCCCTCTAATGTTGCGCACGCTGTGATAACATACTAGAAGGTGGCCATGCTTTATTTTGACATATGCATCATTCCTGGTGTCCACATGTCTATTATGTTTACTACCTGTTTTTCATTCATATCCATTACATATTTTTACAGGGCAAGGGAGCTCAGCAGTGTAATCCTCGCTGCATAAAGTAGCAGCAGATGAGTTGGAGCGGTATAGGAAGGCTTGCCGGCTTTGTGGGATTATGGCTGGGTTTAATCTTGTCGGAGCAGGGTTTGGGGGAGATTTTAATCAGAATTTCCACAGTAATAATCCTGTATAAACTCATCTGAAAAGCCTTCAATCCCCTGCAAAGTTGTAATCAGGCAGCAAAGAATCTGATTAAAAGTTACACTGTGGTTTTGTTTGCAGGGGGAAGTACCGCATTATCTGGGTCCTGCTTATCTGTATAACCGCGGGAGCGAGCAGCATGACCGGAAAGGTCTGTCTGGAAACAGAAGAGAGAATCGGCCCAATGTGATGTCTTTACATTTATAATTAATTATCAATCCGTCTAAAATGAACTCTAGGCGATATTCATAAATACAATACAGGGGAGATATATCAAAAGTGGTGCCTTTCATTTTTCAGAGCATCACTGGAAAATTGGTCGCTAGGGGCAACTAAGTCAGTTTTCCTTAGAAACACTTTTTAAGTAGGACTAAATTAGCACTATTAGCCACAGAAGCTCATCCTTCTATAGGATAATTTGAATACAATACAGATGTAGCAGGGTTAGCACTCCCGCTGTTAACTCAAATTTCTTAACTCATTTCATTATCTTGAGAAAAAAGCCATTGAAAAGCAATTGAAGGTGTTTGCTTAGATTAGATAACCAAACTCAGAAATCTCAGAAAAAAGGAGTGCTGCTAACCATGCTACATCGTTTCCTATGTTATGACCACCCAGCATTCCATCAATGGTGGCTGTACTTGAACCCTATAGGAAAACATCTCTCTCTGGTGGCCGGGACCATGGGAGCTTACATAGGCTGGCACTTTTTTCTAAAGTGTGTGTCTTTTGTTTGCAACTCCTCCGTTTACCAGCCATTATAATGCAATGGAAAAATGAATCCAACCAGCAATATGGAAGCATTATGAACAATCACAAGACATTAGTAAGTAAGTGCCTTATATTAACTTTGTCGACATGATAAATGCCGCTTGATGAAGTGAAACAACCCCTTTAACTCCACCCCCACTGTACATGTACAGACGATACTGCCAAGGATGACACATAAATTAGTACATTAGTTTTGGCAGATAGTGCCACAACCGTAGAAGGACCTACCTGCATACTACCCCCTGATTGGCTGACCAGGCTGTCTGTCAACTCCTGAACCAATCAGGACAAGGCCTCCCCCACTTTCTCCCAGTGTGATGTGATCATTCATCTTCTTCCTCCCTCCTGTTTTCCCCACCAATTTTTACAGTAAAGCGTCACTGGGCCATTTTACTAGATTCACCAGAAATAAATAAAAAAACTTAAAATTCATTTGGCAGATGATTTTTTTAGTAAAATTCGCAAAAAAATTTGATTAGTTCTGAATTGATTCACTCATCTCTACTCATAAAGTGTTGATAGCCTTTTAAAAGGTTATCTGTGATAATCAAAAAGCTTTCCCAATGCCAAGTATTGTGATAAAAAAATAAAAGAAATTATACTCACCGATTCCCCCCGCCCCCTCCTTTCATTCCGGTCCTCCTCTCCTACCCTTGTTTACATGGCTGCAGCATTGACATGACCACTGCAACCAAATCACTGAACTCAGCCAAATTACCGAGCAGTCTTATGCCATATATCAATGAGGCCAGTCCTATGGGATTTAAGGTGGGATTAAATTGTATAACGGGATGGTCACAAGAACAATATTATAAAGCATGATGATGGCACAATGATGTCCAATTGTGTCTGAAGAGGAAGATTTTTCCCTAAATGCTTAATTTATTGGATTTAATAAAGGATTAATTTTAGATCAAATGGGGACAGCGCTTGAGTCTCCTTAGGTGGATGGTGATGGTGACTTGATAGAACCAATGGGCTTTCATGCTGAAGGACATTGGATAATTTGTCCCCATGAAGTATGCATTGGACCATGTAAGAATTATGATTTACTAATTATTTGAAATGACCAAATATCCATTTTCCAATTAGAATTTTATAGATAGAATAAAGTAAATGTGTCATCAATAAATAAATAATTTTTAAGTCACAATTTTATGTTAAACATAATGTCACCATCTATATATATATTTTTTTTAAATTGCACATTTCTGCAATTTTCACATTGGTCACAAAGCCAAAACCCTATGTCAAGATTTCTGCAAGGATTACTTTTCAGTAGTCACCTTATTATCATCAGACGCAGGATTAAAATCACAGATATCACCTATATATACATAGCACAACATTCACCATTCACAATAGGTGATATCACAGCTTATCTATTTTCTCCTGACCTCTCTACAGATCACAGCGCATGTCTTTGAGATTCTCTCATAGACATGAATGAGTTATCACCAGACTATTTTGTCTATGGCCCAAGTGCCTGCTGTCAAAGAATTTCTCCCATAGGACTCAAAGCGCATAGATATGACTCAGATCAATAGAGGGTTGCAGGCTGTACTGTGTTACAGAGGAAATAGTCAGGTGTTCATAAATGCCAGACTAAACAGGTGGCTATTCAGTTTGGACTTAAATGCTTCCAGGGATGGGGATGTCCTAATTGGGTGTGGCAGAGAGTTCCAAAGTGTAGGGGCAGCATGACAGAAGGCTCTGTCTCCAAATGTTTCGAGGTGGACTCTGGGGGTGATCAAGTTATTAGATCCTTTGGATCTAAGATTGTGGGGGATGTGATGCAGTTGTAACAAGTCCTTCAGGTATCCAGGGCCTTGATTGTGCAAGGATTCGAATGTCAATAAGCCAATCTTAAAAAGAATTCTCCACTTTATCGGTAGCCAGTGTAGTGCGCAAAGGGTTGGTGTTATGTGGCAATGGTGGGGTTGGCTTGTTAACAGCCTTGCAGCGGCATTCTGTACTAATTGCAGGCGGTGCAGGTCTTTGTTTGGAAGGCCTGTATAGAGAACATCCCAGTAGTCCAACCGTGATGTGATGAAGGCATGAATAAGGTTTGGGAGATGTGCTGGAGGTAAGAGGTGGTTAATATTTGCAATGTTCCTTAGCTGTTGTGAAACATTCCTTCTTTCACCTGAGATTTGATTCCTGAAGCTTAACTCCCCATCAATCAAGACGTAATCTGCTGACAAAGTCTGATTTGTTCATGTCTGAGCTCCCTATCCTAAGGCTACATTCATACGACCGTAGTGTATTACGGATCCGCAATACACCCAGCCGCACCCCCCATAGAAATGCCTATTGTTGCCCGCAGTTGTGGACAAGAATAGGACATGTTCTATCTTTTGCGGAGCCGCGAACTTGAAGTTCGGCTCTGCAAATGCGGAAGCGGAGAGCACATAGTGTGCTCTCTGCACCTCATCCGGCTCCATAGAGAGTGAATGGGTCCGCACCCGTTCCGCAGAATTGCGGAACGGATGCGGACACGTTCACGGGCGTGTGAATGTAGCCTTAGTGGTGCTGGCTGAGACTGGAGCTGCTTTGCTGTCGAGCGCTGACCTCCGATAACAAGAACCTCAGTTTTGTTTGCATTTAGTTTTAGCCAGTTATCATTCCTCCACTCCTGAAGCTCCGCTAAGCGCGCATTTATTTGTGGGGTATGGTCTGTGATGCCAGGTTTGAAAGATAAATATAGCTGGGTGTCATCAGCATAGCAGTGATAGGTCAGGCCATGTTTTTGTACAATTTTTCCAAGTGGCAGCATGTATATGGTGAACAGAAAAGGGGATAGTATCGCGCCCTGGGGTACACCATATTTTAGTGTTATAGGGTTGGAAAGGAAGGGCCCCAATGGTACCCTTTGTGTTCTGCCAGCCAGGAAGGAGTTGAACCACTGGAGAACTAAGCCATCTATGCCATGGTACTCTTGTAGCCTGTTAAGCAAGATTTCATGATCAACTGTGTGAAAAGCCGCTGAGAAGTCGAGTAAAATCAGGGTGGAACATTGACCTCTGTCTCTTGCTATGAGCAGATCATTGCAGATCTGGGTGAGGGCTGTTTCACAGCTGTGGTGTTTTCTGAAGCCATATTGAACAGGGTCAAGGATGCTGTTCCTTGAGAGAAAGTTGGAGATAGACAGCCTTTTCAATAACTTTCCCCAGAAAAGGGAGGTTGGAGACAGGTCTGTAGCTATTTAGAGTATATGGGTCTAAGGATGGTTTCTTGAGTAGCGGTCTGATGATTGCTTCTTTCAGACAGGTGGGAAAACTGCCTTCTTGTATGGAACAGTTGACTATTTTGTGGAATGCTGGTTTAAATATCTCAGGGCATTTCAACATGAACTTGGGCCAAGATCTAGTTCGCAGGTAGTCTGGCGAAGGTTTAATAGGATATCTAAGATACCTTCTTCAGTAATTACCTTGAAATCAGACCATTGTGGTAGGCTGTTTTTGCACCCATTATATGGCTCTGCTTTGGTTTCTGGTGCTGTGAATTGAATGGCAGATCGTATGGAGAAGGCTTTGTCTGAGAAGAAGTGGGCAAATTTCTCACACAGGTCCTGTGAAGGTCTGATGCTGAATTTCCGTCACAATGTGTTGCAGAGATTGTCGACTGTGCGGAAAAGCTGGGCAGGTCTGTTGGCTGCATTTGCAATCTCCTGCGAAAAGGAAGTCTTGATATATTTTATGCCTATCACCACATTTTTTGATGGTTTATATATATATGTATGGAGGTGTATAAACTCCATTTTAAATGTGCCTGTTTTTCATCTTCAGGTCACATTTGGGTGCACCTGTTTGGCCTTGGGCTATATCAGTCAGTCTTGGGTAGGGCTCATAGACACCTCCCACCTCCCATTGCAAGCATGGCCACATGCTGGAGGTAACAGAGAAGATGTTTGTGAGTCGTCCTAATGCTCCTGTAATTGCCCACTGGCCCCTGATATCGCCCATATGGCGCAGGTAGGTGAGTGTTAGGGCCCACGGGCTACTTGAGAGACCTTGACGCTGGTGCCCGAGGCTTAAGACACGTCCTCCTAGTAGGATATGTCAAACTAACTCTCAATTTTTAACATCAGTGTGAGGGTTTAGTGTGACGGCAGCGTGCACCTATCTCTGGTTCTGTGTTTGTTCTGAATTCTTGCCACATCCACATAAATTTCATCTTATGTAGGATGTCCATTGTGGTACTTGTAGTCCGTTGCTGGCATCATCCATTGTATGCATTTTTTGCTGGTGATTGCCATTAGCAACGGACTACAAGTGCAGGATGTGCTCCCCTACAGAAATGCACAACTGCATATGGGTATGAGCGCATCCTGCTTCCTTATCACCACATTTTTTGATGGTTTATATTTTATGCCTAGCAGCCAGTGCAAAAACAGAAGATTTAATTTATTTATTTTTTAATATAGATAATGGGATTGGAAAAAAAAAAGTCCAACAGTTATAAAAAAATAAATAAATGCTTAACATAAAAATGTTCAACACGCAAAGGTATTGAGACCGGGCGTCCCTTCCTCTCTTGTTTCCCACGCTATGTCAATGTGGCACTTAATCGAGTCATCCAAGAGACCCAGGCTCCTTGCATGTGGAGATCCTGTGAAATGTCAGAGAGCATATACCGTAGTGAAGTACCCTCATGAACCACGTACCTCCACCACTTCTATATACTTACTAGACACAGAGAAAGTTGGGACATATAACACACTCCCTCCTCCGATGGAACTTGTTTCCTCCTTTCAGCAGTTTTTCTTTTCAGTACACTATAATGGCAATAGAAAACTCCTCTGGTGCAATACCATCATATATAGATTAAAATCTTTTTAATTATACTCACAAAAAGAGCAAAAAAATCAGCATAAAACACAATTTTCCTCTTGATTTGCCCGACCCGGGTTTCACTCATGGAGCTTCGTCAGGGGCGTCTGCTGTCTCAATACCTTTGCGTTTTGAACTGTTGAATGTGAATTGATCCCAACACTTACAGAGACTCGCAGCGAAGAACCGTCCGAAAACACTGGTGACTGTTGTTTTTAACATAAAAATCTGTCTAAACAAGGGGTCATTTTCTAATAACACATGTATTAGCTGCTGTAGAACGTCTGTATGTCGGTGAAACTGGTCAAAAACTTCGAACAAGAGGGAACTCTTATAGCCGCACAATAAAAGAAGAAAGGAAAGATTTGCCTGTACCAGAACATATTTGCAGCCATGACCACCACAACATCACAAACATGAAAGTATTGATATTAAAAGGGAATTTCAAATCTCAGAGGAACCGGAGAATCTGGGAATATGAGCTCAGGACTGAATGTGCCTCATGGATCTATGTCCTTCTACATCTCTTAAGGAATGTGGCCCTCAGACCTCTTGGGTTCATCACATTCATAGACTGGATATCTATTAGAGGGCAATAAGACGTTCACACCCTTTATCTATAATCCTCATGTATAATTGCTCCAATTCATTGATACAACTGTTTATTTCCTCCTCCACTCATATTGATCTGCTTTGCATCACTTGTCTCATCTACCTCATTACTCATATACTTTGGTGTATAAATATGTGAATCATCAGACACTGTCTTAAGACACGCCGGACGAAGAGGCCCAAGTAGCCTCGAAAGCTTGAAATGTTGTCATCATCTTTTTAGTTAGCCATTAAAAGGAATCTCAACCTTTTTTATCTTTCTAATAAATAATAATAATAATAATCTTGTAAGAGAAGAGCAATCCAAGTCTCCAAAAGTAGAGATCCTATATAGTCAATAGACTTAAAGAGGTAATTATATCTTAGACATTTATGGCATATCCTCAGCGGTGACATGTTCTGTTGGATTCACCTCTGGCTTTGGCTCTAAAAACGGCACCAAAATGGCTACTCTGATCAGCTTTTTCAGAGTAGCCCCAGCAAAGAGGCCTAAAGCCCATTAATGGCCATTTAACTGCTGGCAGATGACTCTTGCTACGTACATGTACAATACCTTACAAGTGTTTTAGATCTCTTCTTAGTTTTACAGATTTTTATCATGTTATCATTTTTATCACTAATATGTCACGCATGTATTATTGCAGTGAAAAAATTTAGAAATGAGAATAACAGGTGCCCGGATGGCAACAACCTAGATGCTGGCATGAGCAGCAAAGGCTACATTCACAGATCTCTTCTGGTCTTTGATTTTGCTTTTTTCCATATACTTCAGCTGCTTTTTGTTCTTGTTCTTAAGGAGACTTTGACCCTGAATGCAAGACAAAAGCACCAGCCAACGGGCAAATCATGCGGCATGCCCCAACAGAATGCCTAAAGGGGATTCAAAAACACAGAATAATGTAAATTTAATTGAAAGGCTTTTCCTCACACCCTTGTTCCTTTCTGAAGGGGTGTGGTCTGGCACTTGCTCTTGAGAAATAGCCATGTATAGGAACATCTGTGGTGAAACTGTCTATCACTTATACACAGAATATGCTCTCATGTGTTCCATATATAAGAACAAAACACAGTAGTAATGGGTGCAAGGAGAAATAAAATGTACAAAGCTTTAAAAAACCCATAAATGATTATACAATACATGTGCAGTGACCCAGAGGAGCACTGCAGAGGGTTACTTCAGCAAATGGCATTTATTGTACAGAAAAGTTAAAGGAGTTCTACACCTTTTTATTACTTATGATCTATGCTTTGGTTAGTTCATCAGCATCTGATCGGTGGGGGGTCCAACACCTGGGACCTCTGCATATCATCTATTTGAGAAGGCAGTTGTTTCCCTCAGGTCAGTGACATCATGACTAGGGTTAGGCGAATTAAGCTTGAAAACTTGGTTTGAATGGTGTACAGAGATTCAAATGTATGGCAAGGGAAATTCGACTTTGGTGAATAACTTCGGACTTCGCTTTTAAACTTGAAAACTATTTTAAAACTTGAATCCAAAGTCGGCATCGGTGCCAAGGTACCAACCAGTACTAAAGCGGACTTAAGATCCAAGTTTTAAAATGGTTTTTAAGTTTAAAAGTTGATGGCCGAAGTTATTCACCGAAGTCTCGCGAGAGTTCGGCCATAATGAATCTCTCCTTGCCGGAGGCCATACATTTTAATGCTGTATGGAGACGAAGTTTTGAACAAATTGACTTTGGATCTTGGATCCGAAGCTCGATTCGCTCAAGACTAGTCACGACAATTACCACTGCCCTGGGTGCGGCTCAGTTATAATAGTTGTGACATCACTAGGCCTGCGGGAAACAGCAAGAAGGCCATGTCGCTACTGCAAATGCCGCTGCCTTCTCAAATAGCTGATTGGCGGGGGTCCCAGGTGTTGGACTCCCGCTGATCAGATGCTGATGGCCTATCCTGATAGATTGCATAGATGGTCTATCCCAGCCTATACTGATAGATCAGCAGTATTAAAAAGGTACAGAACCCCTTTAATACATTTAATACAAGGCACTTACTAATGTATTGTGAGTGTCCATATTGCTCCCAATATACAGTACATTGCTCATTTCCAGGGTTATGGCCACCACTGCAACATAGATACGAGGTCTATGCATTCTCCCATAGTCCCGGCCACCAGAAAGGCCAACACATTTTTTCTATACCACCACAGCTGGATTGTACTGGTAGCCTTAACCACTGTAAATGAGCAGTGTATAGTGCAATGCAATAATATCTAATTAACCTCTTTCTTGCCAGACCTGCATTTGAGAAGGCATCGGCACTGGTATTAGCGCCGCGGCCTTCTCGCTGTTTACCGCAGGCCCAGTGATGTCACGACTAGTATCACTGGCCTGGGCAGGGCTAAGCTCCATTCAAGTGAGATGCTCCGATGCTAACATCAGGGGTGAAATTATGGCTATGTCCGGACAACCCCTTTAAGTGTAATATAAAGATGAGATACATCTTTTTCTCTAAGTAGGTGATTAAGTGACAGAAAGAAAACAAGCAATTCTCTACATGTGAAATGCCATCTGGACGGTGGAGTCTTGAGGAATGCATGCGGCTGAGAAGCAAATCCTAACTAGATAAATAGATGATGTCCTCACATATGACATTAATTAATGCTCGAGGCTTTGCAGACTGCAGCATTTAAATGGCAGCAAATCTCAACATCTGTCTGAAGATATTCTATAGGTGAAGAGAAGAGCAACCCCATTAAGTAGACACAGTAGATTTTAACTGTATATTCAGCTGACAGCTAATTGAAATATCAGCTTTAATTTCAGTATGTTCAGTATTAGAGATGGCAGAATGAATTCACTAGGTTCAAGAATGACTGAGTGACTCGTAGTAGAATTATTGAAGACTTACTATACTCCTAATGAGCGCAGTGTTTTGTAGATAAAAGCTTGAAAAAATAATAAATAAATAATGCACAATAGGTGCAAGCATTATATATAGACTAAGCCCTCATTCTGATCAAAACACACCTTCCAGTGTGAATGCGCTCCTATTTCATCCTGGGAGTAGCATTCCTGTGCACTTTTGCCCTTCCTATCCAACAAGCCGCCTTGACTAGGTGGTACTTATAGCGGTGCATGATCCTCCTCTTATCGGTTGCTGGATGCACATAGAGGTGACTAGGAGCAGCACACTATATGTGCAGGGTCTGCTCTCCTGAACATAGATGCCCAATGGCATAGGTAGGTTTAGCGTAGGACCTGCTTGTCTGAGACCACCTTGGCGGTGGTAGGTGGGCACAGAGGTGTTTTGATCAAAATATATTGGCTAAGAGTCTCAGATTTTATTATATCAGAATGAGGGCTTAGTCTATATGTAAGGCTTGCATCTATTTTGTTAGTGTATTATTATTTGTTTTCTGTAATTTTTTTTATAAATGTAGCCATAGACATCCACTTATTTATTATATCGTGCAGGATGTTTTTATTTTTGTTTTTTATCTTTTTTTTCTGAGATTTTTGCTTAGATAAAAGCTTGACTGCATTTTTTTAATTTTTTCTTTTTAACTGGTTGCTTATCAAGCACAACTTATTCTAGATTAAAATCATTACAATGATCAGGCAATCAACTCTGGTCCAGCTCTTTAAACCTCAGGCAGGTGGCAATTTTGAAAGAGAAAGTCAGAGTCTGCCAAACATTTCCCCTGCAGCGTATGGCTCATATAGGGAGGTCCATGGAGTGGATCCCCCTCTATGATATTTATATGCCCTAATAACTTCATGAGACAATACCATTAAAGGGAACGTGTCATCAGAAAATGACCTATTGTTTAAATCACGTTTTTATGTTTAACAAATTTTTAAAGAATTTTTGGTGATGGTATTTTAAATTTTTTTATGCCACTATCTATATTTAAGCAAAAACCATAAAATCCTGCAGTTTTCGCACTGGCCACTAAGCCTAATAGTAAGCGCCTCTTCTCGGTCTGTACAGATCACTTTACTGCAGTTACCTGTTTACCTATATACAGAGGTGATATCTATTGTTGCGTGAATCGAAGTTAATGAAGTGGACTTCGATCTGAATTTCAGTAAAAATGTTATTTGTCACAAATCTGAGTTTCCTCGCACTTTATAGTAACAAATCAATTTTTCTTGAAATGGCTGTAAAAATAAAAACATACTTGCCTCATCCATTTGACTGCGGAGAGGCCCTCGCTGCTATCTTGATTGAAGAAAACATACAAAAGCTTGCGCGTGCCGAAGTGGGATGTCACCATGTCAGTGTGATGGCCATCGGTAATGGCGTCACCATATCCGTCAAGTCTGATGACGAGAGGTTTGGTGCGTTTTGTTTAATCAAGATGGCCGTGACAGCCTCTCTGCAATCAAATGGATCAGGTATGTACTTTTTGTTTAAACCCCTGATTAACCCCTAAATGGCCTCAATGTGACTCAGATGCCGCAATCATCTGAGGGGTTCAATGACGGTGGGCTGCACCATCACTATTCCTCGTCATTGTGCTCTCTACATACAGTGGAATGCGATTTGTGACGAAGTACTTCGTAACAAATCAAATTCCTTGTTGAAGTTCGACAAAGCAGCTAAACTGAAGTTTTGAAAACTTCGCTCATCACTAGAGATATCATTACAGGCAGGATTAGAATGACAGATAAGACAGGATCCACCATTCACAATAGGTGATTGTCACATCTTATCTATTCTTTCCTTCTTATCTATTCTCCCATAGAAGTCAATGAGGTCCCCTCATGACCATTGTGTCTGTGGCCCACATGGCTGCCGTAAAGCAATATTTTTAATGCTTTCTAAAAGCTGTTAAAAACAGCTCAGGCAAGATGGCCGCCTCTATAATCATGGTCAGGAAACAGAATA
Organism: Bufotes viridis; assembly: GCA_033119425.1. Taxonomy (NCBI): domain Eukaryota; kingdom Metazoa; phylum Chordata; class Amphibia; order Anura; family Bufonidae; genus Bufotes; species Bufotes viridis. The sequence goes on along the minus strand of JAKVIS010000221.1, from coordinate 36,001 downwards.
AATAAATCTGCAATCAGGAAATAAAAACAGATTAGAAAAAAGGAGATGTGTTGCTATCTGGTTTTAACTGGGAGATAAAAATTTTGGTGACACATTTCCTTTTAAAGGGTTCTCCGGGCTTTTAATCTTGATGACCTATCCTCAAAGTTCTTCAACTTTATACTCGGTTTATACTTCTAGAAAATAACATCGCAGCCCATAATGTTCCAGTGGCCCCCTTCTACAGAAACAGTTGCAGATGGTGTTAGTTTACACAGTAGAATTTACTTTCCTTTACTTCATGTGAAGGAGGCACAATAATTCATGCCAGTTACAAGTCTTGTTGGACTTACCTCTAAAATGTTTATGTCATACTGCTCCTCAAAACTTGCCCCAAGAAATAAATAGCTCTGGTACAACTTTACAACATGACTTGTTGTGCGTACACAGGAGGAAGGTCACTACTGCTTTGCCCCTAGAGACTAGGAGCACCTAATCCATCTTACCACACCCCCGTTTGGTCCACCAGTCCTCAGAACCTAGCCAACCAGACCACACTACAAGCCTCAGGCCAGCTAGTCTCCCACTATGCACTGGTCACTAATTCCTCCTAGGGTGATATCCCAAACAGGCTAGCAACATCCAACCTGCCATGGCTTACTCCCTGGCTGCCATTTCTCGCAACCCATCCCAGGACTGACCCCTCACCAAGCTGACAAAGCTCTCTTCCATGAAAGGATGATACATGTAAGATAAAACAACAGTTTTTGTTTACTATAGTGGTGGCACTAATGTACAAATATTTGATAATACTATCCAGGAGAGCGCACTGTGCATGCACGGTCACCTCCCCATTCATGGCTATGGGACTACCAGGAATAGCAGAGCCTGAGCTTGACTATTTTTAAAACTCTTAATGTGTTGAAAGGAGCAGTGACCTCACCTGCATGGTGCTCTTTTCATTTACTACTGTCAGCTATTTTCAAAACTTCCATAGAAGTGTATGAAGAGCATAAGCGCATGCACAGTGTGCTCTCCATCACTTTGAGGCACCTATTCTGGATATAGGATCAAGTCTCAGAGCCCTCTGTGGAAGCCAGTGTAGAGGATGGGAGTGGTAGGGGCCCTGATGTAGTGTAGCCATGTCACGGTGTCCTACCTCAGGTCGACACTCCCTGGGGTCCATTGTAGTGAAAGAGATAAAGATGAATAAGGCTAGACTTGAAACGTAACAACATCCTTTTACTAAGTGCAACTTGAACTTGAGAATAGGCTTTAGTGCCAATTTCTTCTGACACCAGCAGAGGAGGTATGGTGGCAGGAGATGATTTCTGAACTTAGCTAACACTAGCCTAATACTGGCTCGATGATGATGAGGGTGTCCTTGGCCCGTTTTCCCTCTCTATGAGCTGTTTCCACACTCCTTCTGGCTGAAGAGGGGCAACAGACATCCCCTCTCCGCCTCACTCTCCTTTCCACAGACTGGACTAGCTCACCCCCCACCCTTGGCAGGAAGTTGACCTAGCCCACTTCTACCAAAGGGGGGAGGAATAGAATAGTACAGTAAGTTCCATTCCTATGCAGAACATTGCCAGACATACTCCATCTGCTGGGCAACCAGGGGCACTACATGTCATACATAAAGATTACATCCAAACTATGAGAAATACAATAAATCAGTACAAAAATAATAATGCTCCTACTCTGGGGTATTACATTTTTCCCTGAATAAGGCCTACAAAATGTGTCTTCGTGTCCTGAAAAAGAGAAGGTGAAACATTTTAGGGTAGACTGCGAAACGGGGGAAAGGGGGGGGGGCACCTTCAGAATATAGCATTCCAAAAGCTAAAACTTTGCTCTGATCATGAAAGGGCTAAGTACATTTTTAAGTAATTTAAGTAATGGCATTTTATCTGATTGCTGTTGTCACGTCCGAAAACAAAGTAGCTATAGACAATCAACCGAGATATGGGCGATAACACAAGGCACTAGGAACCTGCAGCGCAGAGAGTAAGGAAGGCAGCCTAGCAAAATCGGATATGGCGTGCGCTTTGCTAGAAATCTATATGAGCAATAATTATGAGTAGAAAAGAAGGGATGGATTTCATAAAAGGCCTGGGAAAACGACACACCCGGCCTGTGAAAATAGATGTGCCAGCCTGAGTATTCAACACACCATCTGTCTCTCCTCAGCCACAGTGACAGTCAGCTTTTGTCTCCTGCACAGCCTGGGAGGGACTGACGAGGCATCAGATACACACTCCCAATTCCACCCCTCCTCTCATGCCACCTACATAACAAGGTTAATACCACACCTGAGGTGCAACCCACAGAAGGGGGGGGGGGGGCTGGGGGGGGAGACCACCACTCGGTGCCAGAGCCTTATTTAAAATGATCATTTGCCACCCCCACCTGATGTGAGATAATTATTAATTTTCTTAATTACAATATCATGTATGCCTGTGGCACTGATGTAACTTGATCTTCTCATTCACATAGATTGGAGAGCTTTCTTCACATTAGAACCAGGGCAAGTGACACAAAATAGTCCAATAGAATAGTCAAAAATTGTACAATAAACTCACCTTCCAATTCTCCAAAACATGGGGAATTATGATTCCCTCCTTTTTAGGTCTACAGATTCCTCTCTACACCTACGATAGACAGTTTTCCTTTATACCAGTTTGATAACTCTCCCCCTTTGTGCTTTGGTAGTCTGAGAGACTACCCAAGCTCTTGGATTGGCCACAGGCCAGTAGTGCAGTGCTTCACATGCCCGTCTGAAATAAACAAAGTATTTGCTGTTAGAACATGGTAGCCAAAAGTTTATAAAAATCGTCTAGTGGTATTCTCTTGTTACAGTGTCGCTCGCTGTGCCACGCTGTTTACATACAGTGGAGGAAATAATTATTTGACCCCTCACTGATTTTGTAAGTTTGTCCAATGACAAAGAAATGAAAAGTCTCAGAACAGTATCATTTCAATGGTAGGTTTATTGTAACAGTGGCAGATAGCACATCAAAAGGAAAATCGAAAAAATAACTTTAAATAAAAGATAGCAACTGATTTGCATTTCATTGAGTGAAATAAGTATTTGAACCCCTACCAACCATTAAGAGTTCTGGCTCCCACAGAGTGGTTAGACACTTCTACTCAATTAGTCACCCTCATTAAGGACACCTGTCTTAACTAGTCACCTGTATAAAAGACACCTGTCCACAGAATCAATCAATCAAGCAGACTCCAAACTCTCCAACATGGGAAAGACCAAAGAGCTGTCCAAGGATGTCAGAGACAAAATTGTAGACCTGCACAAGGCTGGAATGGGCTACAAAACCATTAGCAAGAAGCTGGGAGAGAAGGTGACAACTGTTGGTGCGATTGTTCGAAAATGGAAGGAGCACAAAATGACCATCAATCGACCTCGCTCTGGGGCTCCACGCAAGATCTCACCTCGTGGGGTGTCAATGGTTCTGAGAAAGGTGAAAAAGCATCCTAGAACTACACGGGAGGAGTTAGTTAATGACCTCAAATTAGCAGGGACCACAGTCACCAAGAAAACCATTGGAAACACATTACACCGCAATGGATTAAAATCCTGCAGGGCTCGCAAGGTCCCCCTGCTCAGGAAGGCACATGTGCAGGCCCGTCTGAAGTTTGCCAATGAACACCTGAATGATTCAGAGAGTGACTGGGAGAAGGTGCTGTGGTCTGATGAGACCAAAATAGAGCTCTTTGGCATTAACTCAACTCGCTGTGTTTGGAGGAAGAAAAATGCTGCCTATGACCCCAAAACACCGTCCCCACCGTCAAGCATGGGGGTGGAAACATTTTGCTTTGGGGGTGTTTTTCTGCTAAGGGCACAGGACAACTTATTCGCATTAACGGGAAAATGGACGGAGCCATGTATCGTGAAATCCTGAGCGACAACCTCCTTCCCTCTGCCAGGAAACTGAAAATGGGTCGTGGATGGGTGTTCCAGCACGACAATGACCCAAAACATACAGCAAAGGCAACAAAGGAGTGGCTCAAGAAGAAGCACATTAAGGTCATGGAGTGGCCTAGTCAGTCTCCGGACCTTAATCCAATCGAAAACCTATGGAGGGAGCTCAAGCTCAGAGTTGCACAGAGACAGCCTCGAAACCTTAGGGATTTAGAGATGATCTGCAAAGAGGAGTGGACCAACATTCCTCCTAAAATGTGCGCAAACTTGGTCATCAATTACAAGAAACGTTTGACCTCTGGGTTTTTCCACCAAGTATTAAGTCTTTTTTTGTTAGAGGGTTCAAATACTTATTTCACTCAATGAAATGCAAATCAGTTGCTATCTTTTATTTAAAGTTATTTTTTCGATTTTCCTTTTGATGTGCTATCTGCCACTGTTACAATAAACCTACCATTGAAATGATACTGTTCTGAGACTTTTCATTTCTTTGTCATTGGACAAACTTACAAAATCAGTGAGGGGTCAAATAATTATTTCCTCCACTGTAACTCCTATTCTCTTTGAGCTCAGCTGTTTCTATAATCACAGCCACTTCGGCATTCAATCAGATCCTGGATGCAGCAATCAGCGGCCACCTAGGTGGTGGCGAGGACTGCGGTCTTAGAAACGCTTCTCTCAGACATGTCGTATAGCCTGTGGATCCTCTGGAAAAAAGAATACTCCCTTAAAGGGGTTTTCAAGGACTTACTTATTGATAAGAGTGGACTGGCCATAGACCCTACTGGGAAGATTCCTTACTGCAGCTGTGGAGCCCTCTTCATGGCCACTGGTAAGGTAGATAACTTGACGCTCCCTGAATTATTGACGGTGGGAGCATCAGGTACTTAGATACCAGGCCAGCGGCTGCAAGTACCCTCAAGACAAGCATAGAGTAAAATTCTACATTAGAGCATGGGAGCCAATGGCAGCCTGTCCCATTGGTCAGCTTTATAGACCTCAGGCCACTTAGCCTGAAGCCTATGAGGCATTATAAGAATTACACAGGTGGTCACAGAGATGTCTTCATCGCGACAGCCTGTGCCTAGACTCAGATGATGCAATGATGTTATCATGGTCACCTGCTCCAGAACTCAGGCTTCTCAGGCTGCAGGTCGGAAGAGGCTTCTGGTGTGCACCGCACACAGTAGCATGGAACAAGACTCAGGTGAGAATTAGATTTATTTGTCCACTTGGGCAGCATACAACAGGATGCATCACTGATGGCAGTTTAGTACTGGGGGAACTATGATATCATTACTGAGGGCACTATCGGGAGGATTACTGAAGACACTTACTAGGGGCACTATAGGGTAAATTACTGAGGGCACTTACAAGGGCGTAATAAGGGTGAATTGCTGGCCACTATGGCAGCATCATAGGAGACATTACTGAGTTGCCTTACTGGGGACACTTCTGGGGGCATTTTTAATGCTGGGGCACTATGAGGCATTACTGGGACATTTTTAATACCGGGGAACCTATAGGGGCTTTATTATACAGTGGTCACTCTGGGGCTAATTCTAGATGAGGGAATTGATTCTACTAATTTGGAATTTGTCCCAAATAAAAAACTAAATAAAATGGATTCTAACTAAGGATGAGGGAACCAGTTTCAGACAGCAAACGAACCTGATTATTTTCATTTTCGATTCAGACAAATCCACTAAAACTGAGCATAGAGCCATTTTAGTTCACATGGCAGAAGAAAAGCACTAGAGATGAAGAAGAAGGGTTCTTACATGCCCCTAAAAAGAAGTGTGTGTGTGTGTGTGTGTGGCGGGTGGGGGGGGGGGGGCTTGCCCTGATTGGCTCCCAGGCTGACATACAGCCTGGATGAGCCAATCAGTGATGCATGATGCAGCAGACAGGAAGGTGCCCTAGTAGAACACCATTCTGTTCTGGGCTGTGAATAAGGGTGTTTTGGTGTTACATTGCCTGCCAGGAAAATGATTTTATTTTAGGGAGTCAAGGAGAGTCATAAATCAATCAGGGACGGTCAGAGATCATTTAGGCTTATTACCAGGGAGAGTGAAGGGAAAGTCTAGGATTCCAAAGAAGAATTGTGTGTGTTATGTAGAATACGGACAAGCAGGGGAAACAAGCAGGGGAGACAAGCAGGGAGAGAGAAGACAGAAGATGTGGCTGGCTGTGGCTGCTATCAGAAGCTCAGGTTCTGGACTGCAGACCTCAAAAGCAGCTACCTGCAAGCAAATACTTTCATTTTTTTCCCCCATTTTCACAAAAATCCTTTTTTGTGCAATTCAATTTAATCAAGCTGCATATATACGTGATTACTGCAGCAATACCCAGGTTGTAGCAGGAATCTACCTCCGTATATTAACGTGAAATTGAGCGTTAAGCCCCAATCATCCATTTCCATTCATTCAGTTTCCACATGGTTGCAATTAAACTTTTTTTTTCTTTTTCCAAGAGGGGGGTTCAATTTAATTAAGCTGCATATATACATGATTACTGCATCAATATCGAAATTTCCTTACTCCTCTGGCTGATTATGATGAATAGACCTCTCCTTGCTGGTGGTGCCCCATTGTGCCACTGTTGCTGTGTGTCTGCCTACTATCACGTTCTGTACGCCTGACGCTACAGCCTGCATCATGCCACTCATGCCATTTGCCAACCATCACGTTCTGTACGGCTGCTGTGACCTCCATTATGCCACTGTTGTCTGTCTGTTTACTTTGACTTTCCATCATACCACTTTTCAACAATTACATTCTGTATGGCTGCGGAGACCTGCATCATGCCAATTGCCAACCATCACTTTCTGCACGACTGCTGCTGAGGCCTGCTACCTGCCACTTATGCCACATTCCAACCATCACGTTCTGTAAGGCTGCTGCCGTCTCCTCCATCATGCCACCGCTGCCATCATGCCACTGCTGCGACCTGCCGACCATCATCATCTGTAAGGCTGCTGCTGTCTCCATCATGCTGCTGTAATTCTGCTAACGTACCATAAGGCTGCTGCTTCAGCTGCTGCTGCTCCTCTCTTTTAATTCCCTACTGCCACAACCATTAACGAAAATCATCTTCCGCCACTATCACTACTACTACTATTATTTCGACTATTACCCATAGACAGCTTTGTATGTTCCATGTTATATGCTCCTGCTGCTGCCACTATTGCAGCTGCATGCCACTGTATTCCTAGCATACCCTTTCCACATTCACACTGCACTACTGCTGCCAATTAAAAGGAATAATTTTTTAGGTTTGTTCACAATGAGCCACTTTTTCCTCTGAAAACCAACAATTGTGCTTGTCGCGCAGGCAGGCATTCTGACCTTGTCAAGGCATAATTTTAGGACACTTGGTAATCCAAGCCATTTAAAAAAAAAAATTTAAATCCCATAACACCATGTATGTTTAAACATCATCTGCCCCTAACAAATGTGCTGGCGCGGTGTTTTTTTAAACACTGTAAGGGATAAGCTTTACTTTCTCACAATATTCTCTCTGACCAGGGTTTGATTGTCCCAACAGTGCATTTATTAGTGGCGAATCACACACAAAAAATAACACAATACAAAACAAACACCTGCCTGGCTGGGCTCTCACTAAACAGAGGTATTCCCTATCTCACCTCTATAGCGCCGTTCACACCTGGAACCGGCTGCGGCTTTCTCAGCCACTCGCCCAGCAGCCTCCTGGCTGTAACAATGTCCAACCAAATGTGGCTAGCACCTAGCCCTGTGGCCCCTCAGCCCTCCTCAGCTGAGAGCACGCTCAGAGCCTCCCTGGCTCTCCTTCACACACTTTCCCCCTGACACACAGAGAGGGTTGATTTATCCCTCCCTGATTAACCCAGCTGGCCTCACCTGGGGCCAGGGAACCATAATGGATTAGGGGTGTGGACTGAGAGACTCCCACTACCAACCTGACTCCCAGTCCAAAGAAATCCAGCCCATACAACTTTAACCAAACAATCTCCAGCAAGCTATGCCTTAGGCCCTATTCACACATCCGCAATGTAGTCCGCATGTTTTCCGCAATTTTGCGGAATACATGCGGACCCATTGACTGTAAATGGGGCCGGGAACGATGCGGAGAGCACACACTGTGCTCTCCGCATCCGATTTTGCGGAGCGCGCCGCCGATTTTCCGGTCTGCGGCTCCGCAAAAAAAATAGAGCATGTCCTATTCTTGTCCGCAATTGCGGACAAGAAGAGGCATTTTCTATGGAGTTCGGGCAATGTGCGGTCCGCAAAAATGCGGAATGCACATTGCCGGTGTGTCCGTGTTTTGCGGATCCGCGGCTCCGTGGATCCGCAAAACACAACGGATGTGTGAATAAGACCTTACTGAAGCAGCACTTTTCTGGATTTCAGCTACCTCACCCAGTGAAACTGAACCACCAGGTGAGATACACACCCCTACCATACGTCTACCGCGCACTTTACTGTTCACATCATCACAACACATTGTATATTAACGTCACCAAATGTGCGTTTACCCATAGCAATGTATGTCACTGTCACTCAGACATCATTTACTATTGCAGTCATTGCATTCCAGAGCTTGGGGAGAGGAAAAAAAATTTAGTCTTAGGCCTCTTTCACACGGCCGTAGGTTGAATGGGTCAGCGATTTGCCCGTTCCGCAAAAAGATAGAACATGTCCTATCTTTTTGCAGGACGGAAGTACAGAACGGAACCCCACGGAAGCACTCCGTAGTGCCTCCGTAGTGTTCCGTTCCGCACCGTTACGCATCTCCGTGTTTGCGGACCCATTGAAATTAATGGGTCCGCATTCGTGATGAGGAATGGCGATGGAATGGTGCCCGTGTATTGCGGATCCACAAATGCGGTCCACAATACTGGCACGTGACACCTACCGCCGTGTGAATGAGGCATAAGGAGGCTAGAGGGGATTATATACCAAATTTTAGGGCAATTGGAGCAACTTCGGTTTGACCTGAACTAGTTCGGGTCTTAACTGAACTTTATCAAAAATTTGTCAGACCCAAAACGAATTTTGACTACTTCTCTCATCTCTAATTTTAACAAACCCAAATTTCTTGTTATTCGTTTCAGGAGAGACAAGAAACAGGAAGATGGGGGAGGAGAACTATGGGGGCATCTTCTGGGGGCACTATATAGGAGTTTTTATACTGGCACAAATTATAGTGGCATTATGGGCACCTAAGCTCAACTGTGGGCACTAAAAGTGTGTTTTGTAGTGGGACACAGTACAGGTCATTGGAACACATGAGGGCACTCTGGGGACAGTGGCTCTACTAGGGGCACTAAGGATTTTTATTTATTTTTTTACTGCCACACAACGGAGTATTTTTTGTACTGGCGCACATTATAAAGGAGCGTTTTTCTACTGTCAAACATTATAAAGAGAATTATTACTACCAGGGGCATTATGATGGGCTTTATTACAACAGGGGGACTATGGGAGCATTATTACTTCTGGGACACAATTACTGTTGGGGGCACTATTACTACTAAGTGCACTCTTGCACAGAATTATTACTGTTGTTGGGATTTTCAGGAGCACTATTACTGTGGGGGTACCCTGGCACTCTTCTGGCCTGTGTCCCACGCTGTACGGCTCAGGCGGTGCGATGACGTCATTGAGCCGCCTGCAACGGCCTCTGATAGGCTGCAGGCCTACTGCCTATAGCCTATCAGAGAAACGGACAAGGACAACGCCTCTGCCCGGCCCCGCGGCACCATTCATCTGTATCGCTGTCCTTAGGGCGGAGATACAGATGAATATAGAGATGAGCGCTTCACAATGGAAGTGCTCATCTCCACTCCTGCTGCCGGTCAGAAAGAGCCCCCCTCCCGCACTGGGCCCCGGTGCAGCCGAAACGGGTGCACAGGCAGTATGTCCGCCCCTGCTGCTAACAATGACCTCAGTTCATTAATTAATATCTTGATACTCAACCCTGTTTCCCTTCTGTGCTGCCACAAAGCTTTGCTTTAATACATTGATAGGACCTATAAGCTGCACGCTCATAATGGAGAGGACTCTTAAACTCATAAGTTCTTTCCAGCAGCTTTGTGGCGACACAGACTGGCAACAGCCTGGCAACAGGATGATTATGAAGATTAAAGGGAATCTTTCACCAGCTATCTCCCTATCCATCTGATAGATGCAGCTCACCTGAATAAAACTCTGTTTTTGTTTTGTTGATTTGTGGATCCGTTCCATATTTATGATATTTTTATCTAATATGCAAATTATGGCTTTGGTGCAATGAGGGCATCACCATTGCACCCAAACTCTACTCCTTTCTGTGGTCAGCTCACTGCTTTGATTGACAGGACCAGATAGTGGCAAAGCTGCAAGCATGTGACTGGTCACAGAAAGGAGTGAATTTAGGTAAAATGACAGCAGTGGTTAAACCCTCATTGCACCAAAAGCAGCTGCCTACTCTGCCCAACTTTTTTTCCCAGCCCTAGTAGTGTTTGATAGGTTATCCCTAAACAAAGTCCTCAATTTGATGCGATTTTTTACTATCAAAAAGTCTATTTACCGCTACAATTTGCAATTTTTTCCCCATTTATGTCACACTCACCAGTGGTCAGAAGGGTTCAAGGCCTAGGCGGTCTTAGAAATTAAATATATGGCAGGAAAAAACAGGCATTAGGTATTGTAGCTGCTGAGGAGCAGACAGAAAAAAGCGATGAGATATTATTATAAATAATGTCATTTACTAAACCATAGTAGTTTATGAGTTTTACCAATGCTGAAATACAAAATCTCTAAGGATATTACCACACGTTTAGGTTTCTGGATGCGATTTTAGAAGCCAAAACTTGGAGAAAATTAAAAAAAGAGAAGAACCTGTATCTGTTCTTTGTACTTTCTCTCCATTTATGATACAGTGCCTTGAAAAAGTATTCATACCCCTTGAATTTTCCACATTTTTCATGTTACACCCACAAACTTAAATGTATTTTATTGTGATGTTATGTGACCAACACAAAGTAGCGAGAACGTGTGAAGTGAAAAGAAAATTATACCTTTGTGTTCACTCCCCTGTACTCTGTTACCCCCAAATAAAATCCAGTGTGACCAATTGGCTTCAGAAGTCACCTAATTAGTAAATAGCGTCCACCTGTGTGTAATTTATTCTCATTATAACTACAGCTGTTCTGTAAAAGGTCTTAGAGGTTTGTTGGAGAAAATTAGTGATCAAACAGCAATATAAAAACCAAGGAACATGCCTGACAGGTCAGGGATAAAGTTGTGGAGAGGTGTAAAGCAGGGTTAGGTTACAAAAAATATCCCAAGCTCTGAACATCTCACAGAGCACTGTTCAGTTCATCATCTAAGAATATAAGGAGAATGGCATAACTGCAAACCTACCAAGACATGGCCATTCACCTAAACTGACAGCCCAGGCATGGAGAGCACTAATTAGAGAAGCAGCCAAGAGGCCCATGGTCACTCTGGAGGAGCTGCAGAGATCCGCAGCTCAGGTGGTAAAATCTGTTTACAGGACAACTGTTAGTCATGTACTCTACAAATCTAGCCTTTATGAAAGAATGGTAAGAAGAAAGCCATTTTTTAAAACAAGCCATTAGACATCCTGTTTCCAGTTTGCCACAAGCCACACAGCAAACGGAAGAAGGTCTAAGTGCAAAATGCAAAACTAACACTACACATCACCCTGAACAGACCATCCCTACCGTGAAACATGGTGGTGCCAGCATCATGTTGTGGCGATGCATTTCTTAGTAAGGACAGGGAAGCTGGTCAGAGTTGATGGGAAGATGGATGGAGCTAAAGACAGGGCAATCCTGGAGGTACAGTAAACCTGGTAGAGGCTGCAAAAGATTTGAAACTGGGGGCGGAGGTTTACCTTCCAGCAGGACAGCAACCCTAAACATACAGCCAGATCTACAAAGGAATGGTTTAGATCAAAGCATATTAATGTGTTAGAATGACCCAAAGTCCATATCCAAATCCTATTGAGAATTTGTGGCAAGACTTGAAAATTGCTGTTCACAGACGCTCTCTGTGTACAGCCTCTAGATGTGCAAAGCTGGTAGAGACATACCCCAAAAGACTTGCAGCTGTAATTGCAGCAAAAGGTGGTCCTACAAAGTATTGAGTCAAGTGGGCTGAATACAAATGCATGCCAAATTTTCCAAATGTTTGTTTATTAAAATTTTTCACTTTACACATCCTTATTACTTCGTTTTGGCCTATCCCATAAAATCCTAATAAAATACATTTAAGTTTGTGAGTGAAACTTGAAAATATGTGGAAAAGTTCAAGAGGTATGAATACTTTTTCTAAGCATTATATACACTTGATTTTGGCTTCAAAAACTGCATCAAGAAACCTGACCGTGTGGCCATACCCTTAGTGAGAAAGACGTTGTGCATAAATTTACATCGATGTGTGGAGGGGTCTGGGTTATTTCTTATGTAAGAAGCTGGTGGGAAACTTGTCTCTTTATATGATTCACTGTAATGGTTCCTTAATTGGTGGCCGCAGGCAAAGGCTCTGTGCTATTCCCAGTGGGAGGGAGGGGGGGGCGGATTTGGGGATTGAGCTTTAATGTTCAGAATGGGATTGAAACATCCCCTTCTTGCACTGATACATACACAAACACACACCCTCACATGCACGTCTTGCAGCTGCGCTGCATGTTGCACCTGTGCTGGAGGATCCTGATATCCACAAACATAAATCAGTAGTTTTTTCCTGATATTTAATTTATTTATTTGTTTGTTTGTTTTTTTCTGATTTAAAATAATAGCTAGTATACATATAATGACAAAGGATTCTGTAAAGATATAAAAATCTGCATGTTCCAGTATACAATTATGTTCCTTAATTTCTGCATTTCACAATCCAAACCTGGATTATCAGATGTACAATAGGAGTTTAGTGGTAAGAAAATGTTTTGTTTATTTTAAACGAGGCTTGACAGGGCTGTCTCGCGAAGACAACTTCTCTCCACATGCCCTCTAAGGGCAACTGATATAAGCCATAGCAAGAGCTGCATAGAAAGAATGATGATGACATCATCGTGATCATGTATGATGGGACACAGGCAGCACGATGATGCCATCACGACCGCCTGTGGCCTGCACTGTATATGGCTACATGAAAGAGACTCAGCTGAGTACTTTATTTTTTCATCTATCCCCCAGCCACTCACTACTATTGGTACTAAGGCAGGTGTACTAATGGGAGCACTATAGGGGTATTACTGAAGGCACTGTAAGGGGCATAATTAATACTGTGGGCACTATAGGGAACATTTTTATTATTACTTGTGGCATACTAGGCGGAATTTTTAATACTGGCGTATTATGGGAGGCATTACTGGAGGACAGATCTGGGCATTATTATTACTAGGGCACTATTTAGGGTATTATTATTACTCTTTGCATTAGAGGGCATTATTACTACTGGGGTTACTATAGTGGTCATTATTACTATTGGGGCACTATAGTGAGCCTTATTACTACTGGAGACACTATCAGGAGATTTATTGCTACTGAGGGCCCTAAAAGGGGCTTGATTACTACTGCAGCCACTCTGGCCACCTATGAAACTGTAGCTTGGAAAGGAGCTGGAGATCCTGTAATGCCTCCCATATTTATAATGCCCCCAATAGTGCCACCAGTATTTTCAATGCCCCCTTTTGTACTACCCCAGTGGTGCCCCCTGTACTGTTATAATGTTCCCCAGCAGTGCCCCGGTATTTATAATGCCATCCTCGGCACTGCCATCAGTAATGCCTCCAGTGTTATTATAATATCCCCCAGCATTGCCTCCTGTATTTACAATGCCCCCCTCTATACTGCCCCTTTATTATTCTGATGTCCCCCAGAAGTGCTTGTTGTATTTATAATGCCACCACTCTGTACTGCCTCCAGTAGTGCCCCCTGTATTATTATAATGTCCCCCAGCAGTGGGCCCTGTATTTAGAATGCCCCAATGTATTGCAACCAGTAGTGACCCCTGTATTATTATAATATCCCTCAGCAGTGCTTCCTGTATTTATAATGCCCCCATCTATACTACCCCAGTAGTGTTCCCTTTATTGTTATAATGTCCCCCAGAAGTGCCAATTGTATTTATAATGCCACCACTCTGTACTGCCCCCTGTATTATTATAATGTCCCCTAGCAATGGGCCCTGTATTTAGAATGCCCCCAATGTATTGCCACCAGTAGTGACCCCTGTATTATTATATTATCTCTCAGCAGTGCTTCCTGTATTTATAATGCCCCCATCTATACTGCCCCAGTAGTGTTCCCTTTATTGTTATAATGTCCCCCAGAAGTGCCAATTGTATTTATAATACCACCACTCTGTACTAGCTCCAGTAGTGCCCCCTGTATTATTATAATGTCCCCCAGAAGTGGGCCCTGTATTTATAATACTCCCAGTGTACTGCCCCTTGTAGTGGCCCCTGTGTTATTAAAATGTTCCCCAGCAGTGCCCTTTTTATTATAATGCCCCACCCGTACTGCCCCCAGTACTAACCTCTACCCTGTGGGCCTGGGGTGCCTGTGTCCTGGTGCAGGCGGCGCTATGATGTTATCACGTCCACCTACCGTCTAAGACCCAGTGCAGGAAGTTGCGTTGTCATTGTCCTGAGTCCTATGAGAGTAAACAATGGGGATGGGAGCCACAGGGACTTGTGTCCCCTCATCAAATGCTGCCTGAATCAGGACTTGCCCTGATTGTGGCACTGTCTGACTCGTCTGCCAGGGGGCCCGAAGCAATTGCGTGGTAGTCAAGAGCGCCGTTGGTAATATTTGGCAGAGGTCATTGGAAGCTGAACTACTAAGCTCTGATTACATTGTTGCACAGTGCAATGAGGGGTTATGTGATTTCTATGGACAGTTACAAGAACAAAGAGAAATATGAGACAGCACTCCAGAAGGTCAAGACTTTTTGCAGCTAGTACTTAAAGGGGTTGTACAGAGATTTATATTGATGGCCAATCCTCAGGATAGGCCATCAATATCTGATCGATGGGGGTCTGACACCTGGCACCCCAGCCGATCAGCTGTTTGACAAGCACTGCTTATTGGTCATTATACAATGTATCGTTTACTGTAAAATGGCGGTGTAGTGTAATTACAAGAACTGGCTCCATTCAAGTGAATGGAGCGAGTACTCATCATTACACTGCACTTCTGAGATGAAGTGCAGTGTGAAGAACAGGAAGAGGCACTCACATGGATCACCGCCTCCTCTTTAAACAACTGATCGGCAGGGGTGCCAGGTGTCTATCAGATATTGATTACCTTTCCTGAGGATAGGTCATCAATATAAATTGCTGCACAACCCCTTTATTACACTTATTTTATCAGAATTTCATGATAGTGACAGTAAAATGCTAGCCAATTACAATGTTTCAGACTTACTAGTCCTTTTTTAGGCTAGGCTAAGCAAAAGGGAGTATGTGGCAAATCCATCCACACAAGCACTTGCTGTGCAAGGGGTGCTTGAGGATGGCATCCCAAAAAGAAGAAGGAAACCCATGCATATTGCTACACACTATGCATCAACGGTATACTCATTATCTCACACATGTACACACACACATTTCAATGCACACACATGTAGCTAGGAAGCTGTCTTACATTTAGAAGTGGTTACGCTTAATAATGCGGGTACATTATATTGAGTGTACGATCTGGACACAGAATGTCTTATGTGTAACCAATGGAAACAATAAGTTGACATTACAGCATCATATGTTTTCAATATTCTGTACTTTATTATGTACGCCATTGTTTGTCGAGGTATACAGATCTCCTCTGTGTTGTACACTGACTTATTTTTCATTAAAAACTATATTGATTTAAAAAAAAAAAGAAGTGGTTACGGATCTGCCAAAGTTATGTAGAGGCCGGCACTTCTACATAACTCTGGCGGATCCACCGCCAGGTTTGTGAGTTATTAAGACCGGTGTCTAAAATGCCAATCTTAATAAATGTGACCGCTAGGCCCCTTTCACACTGGTGAGAATTCCGCGCGGGTGCAACACATGAGGGGATCCTTCTATCTTCATTCAGCAGGACCTTTGATGATGTCATCAAAGGTCCTTTGGCAGGTCCTCAAAGAAGAAGAAAGAAGACGATGCCAGCTGCACGATCAAGTGGATGAGGTAAGTAAATTTTTTTTTTATCTTTAACTCTTCAATCCACATTTTAGTAAGTATTCTGTAATAAGAATGCTATTATTTCCTTTATAACAATCCGCTCTATAGATTTGTATAGGTTGATATAATCTGATCCTTCAGTGAGCTGGCAGTCTGTCTCTCAAGATGAATTTATCACAGAATTCAAATAGCACTCTCCTTACAATTACACCTAATTCTGGATACATAACTAATGTATAAATCTGCACTTCTTTTTTACTAACTAGTACAAACTTTTTTTTGTGCCATTTTGGCTACTACTGTAGGCTTACGGACCTATAGCTGTAATAGGCTTCCTTTACACATGGCAAACTGATTTAGTCGTTTTTTTAGCTGGGGAGGATAAGAGTGGTGGTGGTGGAAATAAGGGTGGTTGTAGTCCTTACAGTAGCTAATCCCTCTCCTCAGTGCTCACTGGTGCTCTGCAAATGCAGTGTTAGGGGGGCATACTGATTCTTCCCTCAGGGCACACCCTAGATTTTCTTTAGCAACTACCTGGTGGTGGCTGGTGTGCCCTTAATGTTATGTAAATGGGTGCAAGACAGGAAGGCAGGAGTAGGCAGGGGCTGATGGGTGGTGGTGGAGTCAATGGCCAGGCCTGTTTGGTTGTAATAAACAAAGTTTATTTTGTTTACTGAGAGATCATGGGAGTTAAAGTACAGATGCAATACCCCACAACAAGGTCATTGCAAAGTGTTAATTGATGAAATGTTGTATTGTCTAGTTAAATGTTGTGATTTAGTATATTTATGCACCCAATGACACTGTATGGGCAGTTAAGGGTTAAAGCTGTGTTTATAGGTTGGGTTGAGTCCACCCCCAGAGGAATCTAGGTTAAACAGAGGGAGAGGATAGACCTCTGTGAGCAAGTTCCTCTAAACCAGGCCTCAAGTCCTAGAGAATCCCCATCTCTGAGACTTCTTCAGCTAAAGCACATCTGCTACATCACAGTACTCCAGGGAGAGAGAAAAGGAAATTAGAAGGTCCAGAATCCACAAGGCCATACATTGGAATCAGTTAAAAAGGTATTGTGCACATTTATGACAGAGAGACCTTACTGCTGTGAAAGGGAACATTAATTGTGCACCCTTCCACACTTCGGTACAGTTCAGCCAGCCATATCTTAAATCCGAACCCCTCAGCCTGGGAAGTTGCAGAAGCATTTAACATGAACCTCATTGTTTGTCTAAGGTCCTGTTGATAGACTTTAGAGAAGCACAGAGGAGTACTACAACCCCCATCATTTCTGCTGTCCATACGCTGCTATTGAGAAAGGATTGCACTATGTTATATGCCTTCAAACTGTGCTTTGTTACTGTGAGATGCACTACTACTACTACTACTACTACTACTCCTGTTCTGCACTTTAGTAAAGAAAGACTTATTTATTGATGCCAACTGGCCTGGTTACTGACCATCCACCAGCCACTTCTCTTACTCTTTGCATACATCCAAAACAAAAAATAAACACCAAGGGCACCCGGACTACCACCAGACAGGAGCCAGGGTGTGCCCAGCAGGAAGAAAGGATGCTCCCTCCAGTCACTGTACGACCCCAGGGAGAGCCATAGGGGGAAATTGCCACTGTGAACCATAAGTACTACAGCAACCAACATAATCAATACCACTTCCTTCCTCCACACACTCCTCACATATAGCAGCAAAAGGCAAAGTTCTGAGATATATCACAAAGTAGGCTTTTCCCAATAGTTGAGTATAGGCAGTAACAATTATGGTAGTAATCAAACACTTTCTGCTGTTCCCAGGCTGTGGGGTGCAGAATTCAGATTTGGATGTTCAGTCTGTCTCAAAAGTATGGCGGGTACAGTAGGAATGTACCCTTTCCACAGCAGTAAAATCTTTTGCCATAAACAGGCATTACCCTACTGTCTTTATCCAAGCATGGCCTTGAAAGTGTTTCAACCATAAAAAAAATCTGCAGGTTTCAGTCTCAGGGATGAAGGTTCCCTATACTAAGCCCATGCTTCCTCTAGCTCTGCTTGCTAGGAACTCTCTAACCAGGAGGTGGGAAAAGCCCATCACCCAGGAAACTACACTAAATGCTGCGATTTGTTGCCCACACACAACCATTAAGAATTCATTGTGCACAAGAAAAATGAGAACACTTTACTGTAAGAATGCTTAGGCCATAGGGACCCCTGAGGAAGCCAGCACTGACTGGTGATACGCGTGGGGACTTCCCTTACCTACACATCATGTCGGCCTATCTCCATATTTGATAAGTATCTAGGGCATATTTTTGTTGCCTTATTCATGTTTTTCATACTACTTTGGCGGTGCATATCTGTTTACATCTGACGAATGGTGTTTGTAGGTTTATGTGTTGGACAAATTTGCAGTCCACACATAGGCATGTAATTGTATACAATTTATTCAAATATCTGTGACTTTGTGTTTCTTGAATAAATTATATATATTTTAGGAGGTGCGGCCCTTGTAGGCAGTATTTCATGCTCTTTTTCTGGTTTAATTGCTTAGGCCATAAATCACAACATTTAACTCTTTAAAAGTGATCTGCTGGGTCACTGCACATGTTTATCTGACTATAGACTAATCAATTCAAGCGACTGAAGAGCGAGGCCAAAATTTCACCATGGGAACCATAAGAGTTATTTTGTTCTATTAGGGGCATTTCCAGTAATTATTGCAAAGTCTAATATATTATCTCCAGTTTCAGTAACATAAATCATAAATATACAATATATCCCTGTAAAAGACATTGGGTACACTAAATTACAGGAGTCTTCTGTCAAAAGACTTAACAGGTAAATCAACCCCCAAAAAGTAATCAATAGAAATAGTACTGGCATCAATATCAAGAATGGGAGCTCATGACATTTGTTGTGCTAGAAATCCTTTGTCTATGACCTCATGGACAACTCCGTATTGTACAGCCATGTAACAGAGCACTAATAGAGGGGCATAAGTCCTTCACTGTACCTCCATATGTCTCAGATTTCTTAGGGAGGCATATGGATTATTCTTTTTCTAATGAATGTGAATGACCTAGGTCGGAGATATTCCCGTCTAAAAGCTTTGCACCCAATGTACCACAATACAGCAGTATACAGATTTCCCAAGGCTCTGTAGTACACAGCTGCAAAGGACTCTGTCACCATACAGTCTCTGGTACATCTCTCTTCTGGTGCTTGTTAGGCCAGTCTCTGACTAGTGATCGGCAGGGGCAATATTCGAATTTGCAATATTTCGCGAATATTTGGGTGAATATTCGCCATAAATTTGCGAATTCACCATTATTTTCTTGATTGCGAAAATCTGCAATCTAATATTCTAGTAAAGGGAGGCCGTACTGGGCCACCATGTAAGGGGAGGCCGACATGATAGGTTTTGGCTGCAGTAGGAAAGGCAGGGAGGATAGGGTTAATAAGAAATTGTGGGAAGTTAATGTGAGGGGGGCGGTGGCTGAGAAAAAGGGGGGGTGGTGTTTAGAAAAAGGCGGGCTTGGAGTTTATTTAAGGCAGGGGTCAAGTAAGGGCCATCTTACCTGGACGTTTGCCAGACATCTGAGACATCTCCAGACATCTTGATCGTACAATGCAGGCAGTGGAGGCGCTGATCCAGCAGCTGCGTGCTGCGGCTGATGCAAGGGGACCCGACTGGCTGCGGGAGCAAGTTTCCACTGTGTTGCAGGGGGCGGCGGTGAGTACTGCTAGCTCACCGCCACCTGCTAGACGGCCGCGGCGGGCACGTCCGCCGGCGCGCCTGAGCCCTGACATGGCCCCCAGGTCCCGGCGCAGAGTGCGGAGCCCCTCAAGGGACCCTCCGCGCCGGGAGGCTAGAGCACCTCACGCCACTGCCTCCTCCCGGCGCGGGAGGAATCTACCTACACGGCGGGGACCGACGTCAGGTGGGGGAACCCCTCCTCCACCTTCAACCATGCGGGACTCGGGACCAGGAGCGGCGGGTGCCCCAGGTCACGGGGATGCCTCCCAGCGAGGGAATGATGACCTGTCCGGCGCGGCTGTGCGCCGGGCCCATGAAGAAGCGCACAGGCCGCAGCCCCAGCATTGCCAGGATGTAGAGGCACAGAGTTTAACCACTTCAGCGCCGCCTGTCAGCTATCCTCAGCCTAGGACGCAGGATCCATCGCCTCCTACGCCGCAGAGGACTACAGGAGTAGAAGAGACACGCCATGGCACTGATCTTCTGGATGCAGGACCTTCAGCTGCGGGGTTCACAGCCCCCCGGCAGCAAGGTGAGACCCCTCCGGGGTTGTGTGACGTTAACAGACTGACGCAGGGGGTGACTGGTGAGGCGCAAGGGGACATAGGTAAAGGATTAGGACAACTGTTTTACAATCTGGCTGGGTGGTTGTCAGGCCTGAGGCCAGCAGACGGGGTACCTGTGGCAGCATGGGGGGTGCAGGGTGACAGTGGGGTGTCAGGTGTCCTTCATGGGGCTGGTACAGGGGGTGCAGGGACGTCGGGAGGTGCTATTAGTGCAGGTTCTGAAGGATCTTAGAGAATGGGCGAGGCGCCGGGTGTGTCGGTTAGGGGTGAAGATGTGGCGGCAGGCAGGGTGCTTGCGGGGGCTGAAGGGGTGAGCGCGTCCCCCTCCAGGTCCGGCGCGGCGGTGTCGGTTCACACGCAAGCGGGGGGTGAGGAAGATAGGCCCAAAGTAGACGATTCGGCCAGGGGTGAAGTTTATGTCTGCTTTGAAGGGCCCCTTGGGGCACATTTGAAGCAGGACATGCGTGAGCGGATCTGGAAAGGGGAATATGTGGAGATTTTTTCTCTACTGCCTCTGGAAAGATTTAACTTAGACCGGGGAAAAAAGGAGGAAGGAAAAAAAGAGGAGGATGAGAAGCGACGTTTTCGATTAATCCCACGAACATTTCCCAACTGGCTTCAGGCTTTCGCTATTTTGGCCAGTGTTATTGGGGAGAAGAGGCCTGAATGCTGCTCTGGCCTGTTTTGTTATATGGATACGATAGGGGAAGCCTACCGGGTTTATGGGGGAACGGGATGGCTGCGTTACGACGAGCAATTCAGGCAAAGAATGGCGGTTCGTAGCAATATTAGATGGGACCATAAAGACATCGGGCTTTGGATGCGGGTTATGGCTCCAGCGCGTCCGACTCAGTCCTTTCGGGCCGATGCAGGGGGGTCTGGATCAACCTCATTTGCAGTTGCCTCCGCGAAGGGATTATGCTTCCATTTTAACGAAGGAAGCTGCAAATTCGGTCAAAAATGTCGATTTAAACATGAATGTTCGTCCTGCGGCGGCAGTCACGGTTTTAACAGATGTTTTAAAGCGGGGAGACAGAGGGGATCCGACTCAGCTGGAAAAGGGCTTGACGCCGGTTCGGCCGGAAAAGATGGCACCCTTCCTAGGTAGATACCCAGATCAGGAGGTGGCCGAATTTTTAATGCTTGGTTTTACAGTCGGTTTTCGGATACCTTCGGCGCCATTGCCGGTCTCGGTCGTTAAAAGAAATTTACGTTCAGCATTGCAGCACCCAGAGGTGGTGACTCGGAAGTTGGAGAAGGAGGTTGCATTGGGTCGCATGTCCGGCCCGTTCCACACACCGCCTTTTCCGAATCTGAGGGTATCACCTCTGGGACTGGTTCCAAAAAAGGAGCCAAACTCATTTCGGCTTATTCATCACCTATCCTATCCAAGGGGAGCGTCGGTCAATGATGGTATTGATCCTGAACTTTGTTCGGTGATATACACTTCATTTGACGCGGCTGTGGCTTGGGTGCGGCGGTTTGGGTCCGGGACGTTGCTGGCAAAAACAGATATTGAAGCGGCGTTTCGCTTGTTACCAGTCCATCCAGAGAGTTTATACCTGTTGGGGTGTTTTTGGGGGGAGGGTTTTTTTGTGGATAGGTGTTTGCCAATGGGTTGCTCAGTGTCTTGTGCATATTTTGAGCGTTTTAGTTCGTTTTTAGAATGGGTAGTTATTGACGTGTCAGGTTGTTCATCCATCATCCATTACCTGGACGATTTTCTATGTGTGGGCCCACCGGGCTCCGGGGTTTGTGCTTTGCTGTTAAATACGTTAAGGTCTGTATTCAATTCCTTCGGGGTACCATTAGCGGAGGACAAGACAATGGGCCCGACTACGGAGCTGAGCTTTCTGGGTATCGTTATTAACACCCAGACATTGGAATGTCGCCTTCCTGACGACAAATTAACGGATTTGAGGATGGCAGTAAAGAAGGCGCAGGAGTCGCCAAAAATTCGTCTGAAAGATTTACAATCGCTGCTGGGAAAGCTCAACTTCGCTTGTAGAATCATGCCCATGGGTAGAATTTTTTGTCGACGATTGGCGGGGGCTATGGCAGGTGTAACGGCCCCGCATCATTTTATTCGGCTAGGTAGGGAGTTAAAAAGAGACTTAGCGGTGTGGGCCGAATTTTTACAGCAATATAACGGTAGATCGCTGGTTTTGGGTGATGTGGTGGAGGACTTTGACTATGAATTGTATACGGATGCGGCGGGGAGTTCGGGATTTGGTGCCTACTGTCACGGTCAATGGTATGCAGGTAATTGGCCTGAGTTGTGGGTTCAGCGGGGATGGGTAAGGAATTTGGCGCTCTTGGAGCTGTTCCCAATCGTATTGGCGGTGGTGTTGTGGGGTGACAATTTTAGGGACAAGAAATTGCGCATTCACTGTGACAATCTCGGAGTAGTTGAGGCCATCAATGGTATGTCAGCTTCCTCCCCGCCTGTGGTCCGTTTGTTGCAGCACCTGGTGCTTCGTTGTTTGGCATTGAATATTTGGTTGATTGCTGTACATGTGCCGGGGGTCACTAACGGTATTGCGGATGCCCTTTCTCGTTCGCAGTTTCAGCGATTTCGCCAGTTGGTGCCGGAGGCGGATCCAGAAGGACTGGATTGTCCGGATTCCATGTGGGAGATGCTGGAGGTGTCATAGGTCGGTTGCTGCGGGAGTCAATGAGCGAGGGAACATGGGTATCGTACGGTAAAGCCTGGCAGGAGTGGCAGTCCTGGTGTTTGGATTTGGGGGTTCAGTTGAATGATGGTGAGGTCCCGCTGTTGCTGTTTTTGGGACATGTGAAGGAAGCGGGTTGGTCGGTGGCACGCATCAATAAGTGGATCGCGGGTGTGGCATTTGGTTTTAAACTTAGGCAATGGCCGGACGTCACTAAAGCGTTCCTGGTCCAGCAGGTGTTGAGAGGTTGGAGGCGGGGTTCCCGAACAGTTGATAGGCGTAGGCCAGTGTCGTTTTCACTCTTGTTGCAGGTGGCTAAGGTGCTTGGAGGGGTTTGTTTTTCTGTTTGGGAGTTACGGTTATTTCGTTTAGCGTTCTCCTTGGCCTTTTTTGGTGCATTCCGGTTGGGTGAGCTAGTTTGTAGTAGTGTACGGGCGATTGGCGGGGGGTTGTTGTCCGAGGACGTCTGCTTATTGCAGGATAGGTTAGTTATTAAGATTCGCAGATCAAAAACGGATATGGCGGGAAAAGGGGCGTTCGTGAGGTTGTATCAAGTGCCAGAGTGTGGCCTTTGCCCCGTCGCCTGCTTGCGGGAGTATTGGCAGGACGGGACCACACGAGGTGTTCCGTTATTGGTGCATGAAGACGGGTCTTACCTGTCGCGCTTTCAGTTTATAGCCGTTTTCAAACGCTGCATACTCAAGTTGGGCATGGCAGCTGATGGTTTTACGGGTCATTCATTCCGTATTGGGGCAGCGACAGAGGCAGCCAGGGCAGGCTTGAGTGACGAGAAATATCAAGAAGATAGGCAGGTGGGAATCGGTGCGTTTTCGTTCCTATATTAGGCTGGGCTCTCTTTGAGGGCGGGGGCCAGTTGTTTTTACCTGTTATCGCATGTTTTGTTTTCTTTTGCAGGTGATAACCCGGCTTTGGTATGGCTGCTCGGCCATTCGTTCGTTTTTTGGGGGGCGCTTCGGGCGGACAGATGGGGTTTGCCAGGGATGTGGCGGAGATCCGCTGGATTGGGGTAAGAGGCATGCTGTGGGAAGGTGTGTTACGGGAGATTCACAGGTATGTCCGGTTGACAAGGCCGCCGGACGTATTAGTCCTGCATGTTGGAGGAAACGACCTGGGAGTTCGGCTGGTGCGTGAACTCATCCGGGATGTCAAATTTGATTGTTTACAGATATGGTCATTGTTCCCGGGCATAATTACTGTGTGGTCGGATATTGTGCAACGCAGGGTGTGGCGCGGTGCTCGGTCGGTAGAGAGGCTCAATAAGGCGCGGATCAAAGTCAACAGGGCGGTAGGAAAGTTCATGGCGCGAAACGGGGCAGTAGTGGTGCGGCATTTGGAACTAGAAAAAGGGGAAGGAGCATTTTGGAGGGCTGATGGCATTCATCTTAATGCCATCGGGATTGATATGTGGGCTTTGGGGCTGCAAGACGGTGTTGAGCGTGGACTTAGGTTGTGGAGGGCCGCGCAAGCCTAAGTGGAGGTCAGGTTGCGCGTCGGTGGCGGGGGGAGGTCCTCGAAGTTGGTGGCATTGATGTTTTGGAGGATGGGAGGGCCCCAATGGCGGGGCTGGACTCCCAGGTTTCTGGTATAATTGGGTTAAGTGGAGAAGGCGTCCGGTAACTGGTCTCCGAGCTGGTGGTTCATGGCTGGAGGCAGAACGGAGGTGCCCGGCTGGGCAAGGGGCATTTCATAAAGTTGGGGCTTCGAGGACCTTCCCCGTCAGGGGGGAACAGAATGTTGTATGTAAGGTTATTTAATGTTATTTATGCGTTATTTATGTTCATGTATGTAATATTTGTTAATAAACGGCTGCTGTGGCCATTTAATCCGAATTCCGGTCTCCGTGTATTCTTGGGTGTAAGGTAAGAAAGGGGTGTTATGAGGGAAGGTGGTGGTTGATAGGGAGAGAAGGGGTGGCAGGGGTTACCTGCCCCGGATGAATAGACAATAACCTGATCAAGGGAGGCCGTACTGGGCCACCATGTAAGGGGAGGCCGACATGATAGGTTTTGGCTGCAGTAGGAAAGGCAGGGAGGATAGGGTTAATAAGAAATTGTGGGAAGTTAATGTGAGGGGGGCGGTGGCTGAGAAAAAGGGGGGGTGGTGTTTAGAAAAAGGCGGGCTTGGAGTTTATTTAAGGCAGGGGTCAAGTAAGGGCCATCTTACCTGGACGTTGGCCAGACATCTCCCGCCCACCCGCCCAGTACGTTTAAAAAAAAAAAAAAAATCTTAACAAAGCATGTACACGGGCTCTTACGGTACAGTGGATAGGGCATGAAATCGGCCTTGGGTCACGATTAACATGGGGTGTTGTCTCTGTTGAGGTATTGTCGCGGCAGTCGCAGCGGGGGGAGGTCCTCAAAGTTGGTGGCATTGATGTTTTGGAGGATGGGAGGGCCCCAATGGTGGGGCTGGACTCCCAGGTTTCTGGTATAATTGGGTTAAGTGGAGAAGGCGTCCGGTAACTGGTCTCCGAGCTGGTGGTTCACGGCTGGAGGCAGAACGGAGGTGCCCGGCTGGGCAAGGGGCATTTCATAAAGTTGGGGCTTCGAGGACCTTCCCCGTCAGGGGGAAACAGAATGTTGTATGTAAGGTTATTTAATGTTATTTATGCGTTATTTATGTTCATGTATGTAATATTTGTTAATAAACGGCTGCTGTGGCCATTTAATCCGAATTCCGGTCTCCGTGTATTCTTGGGTGTAAGGTAAGAAAGGGGTGTTATGAGGGAAGGTGGTGGTTGATAGGGAGAAAAGGGGTGGCAGGGGTTACCTGCCCCGGATGAATAGACAATAACCTGATCATGCATGCGCAATACAGGTGTGTGTCACTTTTGCTACATTTTTCAAGCTGCTCGAAGTTTCCTGAGACTGGAGAAAATGGTTGGCACGGCAGAACATTACAATAGCTTTATATGCAGATAGGGTGCTTCGATATATTCGTTATTGCGCAAATCGGCACTAATGATGCAAATATTTTGGTGCAATACGTGCAACTTCACATTTTGGCAGGTCTGACTACATATTAGTGATTGGTGCACTAAGTATTGTTGTGAACTTGTGATATCACAGCACTGTGTATGTAGCATGTATGTATGGACAGCAGAACCTATCACACTACCTAATACCCTGCACTGGAACCTATCAGCTACACTATATCACTATCTAACCTACACTGACTATCTCCCACTAACTATATTATATATATAAGCTAACTATCTAATGCAGGGGTGCACAACCTGCGGCCCAGGGGCCACATGCGGACCTCGATACCATTCTGAGCGGCCCCCAACCATCTGGTAACAGACATGTATGTCTATGTCTTCTGGCTGCTCACATGTATCTTTCATTTATTCTCCCATTAGATGGGAGCATTAGAAGTGTAACTAGACATTTATAGTATATACTGTATGTTCAATATGCCATAAATACAGTATTTCAGTTGGTAATACCCCTTAAAGTTTTATTTTCGGCCCTTGGAATTGGTTCAGGCTGACAATGTGGCCCCCAACCACAAAAGGTTGTGCACCCCTGATCTAATGTAATGTGACACAGGAAAGCAGAGAGCAAAGCAATGACACTGATGTCTCTTTCACAACTGTAATAAACTGTAGAAAATGGCTGCTGGGGAGGTTCTTCTATAGTAAGGGGTAGGCAACCTTCCTATTGGTTGCTAGGGATGTTGCTAAGCTCAGACAAAGACATTGCAGCCTTCTCATTGGCCCACAAGCAAGAGGCAGGGAGGGATCATGGGTTCAGAGGAAAAGAAAATCTAGAATATTCACGAATACGAATATATAGCACTATATTCTAAATATTCGCGAATTCTCTAAGCTGCGATATTCGCGATAAAAATTAGCGATTCAAATAATCGCGCCTAACACCATCTTTGACATGATTTCTGTTTGAACAGTGGAAAACTGCTGTAGACTTTTTTCATATTTATTTTTGGGTGGTTGGAGAAGAAATTGTTTTACTTTCTTTTTGGGGGATGGAAGGTTGGGGAAGGAGAAATACTTTTTATTGTAGGGAGAGGAAGTTTGGGCAAGGAGAAAAATATTTCAGTTTTTTTGTAAGGGGGGCTTGGGAAAGGAGAGGCTTTTTTGTCTTTCTTTGGTGGGGGAAGGAGAGAATTTTTTGGGGGGTAGGGTATAGAAATTTTTTTTGTTTTTTTTCTGTGGAGGGTGGAAAAGGGGGGGGGGGTTTGGGGCGGGTTAAAGAAAAGAAAAGTGGAGAAATGGGTATTTTTGTGTTTTCGGTTGGAGTTTTTACATAGTTTATAGCTGTTTTATCGACAGTTCTATAAGTTTGTTCTTGATATTTCATCATTATACAGATTTTTTCCAGGATTTTTTCCACCTGATGCTGACAGAAAGATATATCAGTTATTCGATATCTTCCATTTGGATGGGAATGTGCAGAGATCCTCTGATGTGTTATCTGTAGTTTAAGTGCTTATTATTTTAGTGAGAATATTAATTTCTTTGGTTTACTGATCCCATTTGGAAAAGAATGGTAGAAATCCAGAATGTAATTGTCGTCATATTTCATTGACTTAAAGGCCTCTGCACAAAACAGAAGCAGAGAATGTTGAGGAGGCATTAGGAGTTCCTATGGAGCTGCTGCATGGATGTTATAGTCATTGACAGAGCAGTAAAACCCATAGAGAATTCCAATGTGAACAAAACCTAAATGCATTCCAAGAACTGTATAATAGTGAAGTACAGTATTATCAGAACAGCATGTCCTGACCAAAGAAAAAGGGGAGTGTCTTATTAGATTCACAAAATATGCCTGCTTTGAAAAGAATCTGTCGGCTCCAAACCATCCTCCAAACTAGAGTAAGCAGTGTACACTGTAAGGTTCTGAGTCCGATTATGCACTCTAACACTGTGCTCCCAAAAACCAGCAGTAAAATGCATCGAGAGGACTCCTGTAATCATGCACATAATGGAGAAGACTTAAAGAGAAGTACTCTCAATGCATTTTAATGCTGTTTTTTGGGAGCACAGTGTCAGAATGCAAGTGAATATGAAGGTAAAAATTAAATAACTTGGCATCACTTATGCTAGTCACTACTTACTCTAGTTTAGGAGGTGTTTCAGAGCTCACAGATTCCCTTTAATAATTGAGTGCTTCAGTATTTGCCGCAAAAGAATGCTGAAAAGTAAGCAAATTTTGACCTGGCGTAAAGTTGGGAAAGGTGTCTATCTTCATTCAAGATGTGGCCAAAACTGACCAAATACCTAAAGTGTGAACTCAGCCTTACCGGTCGATGTTAGCGCCAGGTGTAAAGAACTGTGCAGAAGCCCAAGATCCTACTATAGTGTGAAAGAGCGCACTCCTTTTACAACGATTCACTGATTTCACATAGATTTCTACAGAACCTATTTTTTTAAACGCTGATATAAGGAGAGCCCCCCTGAGTGGAGAGGGTGTCAGCAGTAAGTTTGTCTTGACGTCACAGATTATTTTGCCCTTTCTCTGATCTGTCAGAACAATAACCCCCAAAAATGGACCCTGTCTATTGAGCTTCCGCCTTCACACGGTCAGTATTTTGTCAGTATTGCTAAGGCCAAAAAAAACAGGAGTCAATCCAAAACAGAGATGATACGTGAATTGAATATTTGTGTTTTGTACCCTCTCCTGCTTTTGGCTACCAAATCATAAGCCAATTGTGATGCAAAATAGGGACCATGTCATACAGGCCTTACAGCTGCTACATAGACAGAATCCATTGTGTGTCTCATTTTTTAATGGTGATGTCAGCCAGGCCAAAAAGGCAAAATAGTGGCCCAGTAATGTAGTGGGGAGGGTGGAAACAGCATGAGAAGTCCACAGAGTGGCCCAGTGACAGAGTGGCAAGGTAGCAGCAGCATGAGGAGACCACAGAGTGGTGAGGTGGCAGAAGCATGAGGAGACCACACAGTGGCCGAATGACATAGTGGTGAAGTGGCAGCAGCATGAGGAGACAACAGCGTGGCCCAGTGACATAGTGGTGAGGTGGCAGCTGCATGAGGAGACCACAGAGTGGCCCAATGACAGAGTGTTGAGGTGTCAGCAGCATGAGGAGACCACAGAGTGGCCCAGTTACAGAGTGTTAAGTTGGCAGCAGCATGAGGAGACCACAGAGTGGTGAGGTGGCAGCAGCATGAGGAGACCACATAGTGGCCCAGTGACATAGTGGTGAAGTGGCAGCAGCATGAGGAGACAACAGCGTGGCCCAGTGACATAGTGGTGAGGTGGCAGCTGCATGAGGAGACCACAGAGTGGCCCAATGACAGAGTGTTGAGGTAGCAGCAGCATCAGGAGACCACAGAGTGTTGAGGTAGCAGCAGCATGAGGAGGCCACAGAGTGGTGAGGTGGCAGCAGCATGAGGAGACCACAGAGTGACTCAGTGACAGAGTGGTGAGGTGGGGGCAATACCAGTACCAGCTGAGGATGGTGGGTGGCAGTAGGAGCATCTGGGAGCAGGTGTGTGGCATCAGGCAGGTGGCATCATCAGAATTGTAGCTAAAATAGGTAGCCAGAAGAAACAGGTCTCTTTTGACAAAGTTTAGGTGTGGCACCATGGATGATCTAGTCTGATGCATCAGACAGTGGTGTGTAGAAATGCTGGCTGATCCACGCCTGATTTATCTTCACAAAAGGTCAGTTTCTCCACATTTTGGGTGGACAGACGAGTTCTCCTTGGGGTAACTATGGCCCCAACACCCGCTCTGATGCCACACTGCTGGCCAGCCAGGAAAGCTTGTCCAGGGCAAATGGGGCCAGTTGCGACCACAAATCCAGTGTGGCTGCCCAGTAGTCCAGGGGATCTTCAATGTAGGGTGGCAGGGTGTACTCCAAGTATGCCACAATCTGCTGGTTCAGGTTCTGCTCTATGTCTACCTGCTGCTGCTGGTGAGTAGGTTCTTCAGTAGGCGGGTGAAGAAAACTGCTCATCAGTGACTCTAGACTTAAGATGCTGCTAATGGAGCTGGTACTTCTCCTGCCCCCCACTCCACCTCCCCAGCAGCCATGGCAGTGGAACGTGAGCACAGGGGGCCCCCTGGGCAGACTTGCGTGAGGATGTGCAATGGCGCACATAGGCAGCTGCCAACTGACTACATAGGATGCCTCGATAGTAGTGCAGTTTGTCCTCCCTCTCATGTCCTCCCTCTCACCGGGTGGAAAAAAGGTCCCCGTTTTGGACCAGTAGCAGGGGTCTAACATGGTGGAGAGCTAGTAGTCATTCCTCTGCCGAATAGTAACAATTCGGCTGTCACTACGCAAGCAAGTGAGCATTCTGAGCAAGAAATTGTTTATGGCCTTTTTCTGTTCATATGATCGGTCCAACATATGGAGGGTGGAATTCCAACAGGTGGAAACGTTGCATATCAGCCTATGTTGGGGGACTCCTTTCTGCCTTTGCAGCTCAAGGAGGGTGAGTACGAGTGGCTGAAGTTCATGCAAAGTTTCCTGGCCATTTTTAGGATGTCTTGCAGATGGGTGGAAGACTTCAGCAACCCCTTTACAACCAGATTCAACATGTGTGCCATGCAGGGTGCAAAGCTCAGCCCTCCTTGACGCAGTGCCGACACCATGTTCTTTCAGTTGTCGGCCACCATTAGTGTTGATCACGAATATTGGCACTTCGAGAATTTGCGAATATTTAGAATATAGTGATATATTTTCGTAATTTCGAATAATCAAGATTTAATTTAAACAGTACACATGATCCCTCCCTGCTTCTAGCTTGTGGGTCAATAGGAAGGCTGCAATATCTTTGATTTTAGGATTAGTGTTGAATGCAAATTTTTGTAATGCGAATTTTTAAATTGCCGATTTCCGCAATCAAGAAAATAATGACTGGAGATAACGAATTTTTGAATTCGCGAATATATGGCGAATATTCACCCAAATATTTGCAAAATATCACGAATTCGAATATTACCCCTGCCGCTCATCACTAGTCACCATGGTTCCGATTTTGAGTTGTCAAGGAGAAAGCCAGGATTTGATTTCTTGATGAAAGATGCGGAGCAGTTCCCTGCAGTGGAGAATGAGGAGGCAGAGGCGGACGTTGTCGCAGGAGCCACCGCGTGAGAACGTGAAGGAGGAAGCAGCGTCACCTGGCCAAGTTGCTGGTGTGGCTGGGCAGGAACCACATTAACTCAATGGGCCGTAAAGGACATATATTGTCCTTGACCGTAGTTACAGCTCCACACGTCGGCACTGCAATGCACTTTGGCAGACACTGACAGGCTCAAGAACTGGCCCACTTTATGTTCGACATATGTGTGCAGGGCTGGTACTGCCTTTTTCGCTAAGAAATGACAGCTTGGGACTCTCCACAAGCCATCAGGTCTCTGAAACGTACAGAGTCAACCACTTGGAAAGGGAGGGACTGCAGCACCAGCAACTTGGCCAGGAGCACGTTCAGCTTCTGCGCCATTGGATTAGTGCACGCATACTGTTGTCTCTTGGCAATCGCTTCGGTGATTGATTGCTGACGGAATGACTGACGAGGAGTAGGAGGACGAGGAGCAGGGGCATCAGGACCAGTAGATGATGGGAAGGACAGACAGATCCCTTCGGCTGAGGGAGTGGAGCCTTGACTGCATGAAATTGGGTGCGTGCCACTGGGTGATGGCACCCTGACTACGCTTCACTTTCTGCCCACAAATTCGGCAAATGGCATGTTCACCTTCCCTGGCGGACTAACCAAAAATTGCCACAACTCTGAATATGCCATTTTCCCCCCAACACTCCGCACTGACTGCCTGCTACCGCTGCCTCCTTGAACCCCTGCACTGCTACTTTCTGGGCAGGTAGGCTCCTGCGAAGTGGGTGGTCTACCCCGGGCACGTTTGGCTCCCAACCTCCCACTACTGCCACCTTGCTGACTCCTGGCCACACTACCGACTTGATGGCTCCGCAGCTGCCTCACGCGCAAGCTGCCACCCTCTTCTCCTGATGATGATGAAGCCTCTTCTTTACCTGGCTTCCAAGTGCGATCAGCTACATCATCCGCTACTGTCTGCACATCACTGATGTCCCCCTCAATGGTCTCAGGGCCAGGAGCCTGACCACTCACAATAGCAGCTTCCACGCAAGTCTCATCATCACTACTTGCCCGCCTACTGGAGGAAGCAGCGGATGTCTCCTCCAGATCTTGGCTGGTCAGTAGCTGCTGACTGTGCTCTAGTAGCTCGTCCTCACTGAAAAGTGCAGCCGAGTCTACAGCATATAATACTTCTTGCGCTGAGGGAACAGAAAATGACAGGCAGGTTGAGGACAGTTGGGGGCACAGGGCCTGCTCCCGGGCCATGCCAACTGAGAAACCCACCGACTCTTGGCTAGGGGTGTCTGATGTCACTTGCGACGACTGCTCACAGCCCCCCTTCTTCTGCTGCTACTTCGGCCTGTGACAGAAACATTTTGGACACTGCCCGTTCCCTTCGAAGGGCCTGTCACTTGTCTGTCATACTGTAAAATAAAATAATTTAATTAAAAGTAAATTGATACACCCCAAAAAAGGCTGTGGTACAATGTAACTTTACCGCAAAATTAATAGGACGTATGTATATTTCTAATTTATACACCCCATAAATGGTTGTATAGCAATCTAACTTCATTGCAGAATGGCAAATAAGATGTATTTTTTTTTTCCAATTAATACACCCCCCCCCCAATAAAATGAAGAGCAATGTAAATTCACCACAGAAAGGCTAATAGGGGGTATGTATATTTCCTATTAATACAGCCCGTAAGTGGCTCTGGTACAATGTAACCACCGCAGAGCGGCAAATAAGACATATTTCTTATACCAACGGCCTCTCTGCATGTTTGCTGTGCTGCCGCAGGAACTCTGGTCCGCCCCCCATTATAGTCAATGGGGCCAGAGCGGTAGTCCGGGGGCACGCGTGCACTAGCAGCAGCACGGATCCGACAGGCTGTTCACCCACCGGAACAGCCTGCCGGAGTTCCTTGCCGCTAGTGTGAAAGTACCCTAACAGCAAGGTGTAATAGAATCGCTCCTATTACCCAGGCTGTCCACTCCCCTATTGGACCCTGTTCTCCTTTTATAGTGTAGATGATGCCTCCCTATCCTTTCTCTACACGATGAATAATCTTTGCCTGAACTTCTAAATTGTATTTTCAGCACAATAAAGAATTTCCTAGCCTTAGCGCCTGTCACATCTCTCCCTGCACTAAGTACACTGTAAAATGGCTGAATCCAAGATGGCTGAGGCTATTTATAGGGCTGTGTCATCACAGGGCTGGCTGCTGATTGGCTGCATGTATGGCATTGTGGGTGATCCCTCATTCCCAGAGTTCTTTGCTCCATGTCCTAAGATGTGCAACCATTTTAGGAAAAAAGACGATTTGTTAACACAAAGCGTGAGGAAATTCGAGTTCAGTGCGAATCAAATTTTTCCTGAAATTCGAATCGAATTTCACTTTGTCAACTTCGATTTTCTCATCTCTACTCACATTCATTTAAATAGTGAATATAGCGTTACTTCATATATTCTCTTTGATTTTAAAACCATTGTCTGTAACATCTGCACTGTGCCAACTAACTGATTTGACTTTGGCCTGTTCCTGAGGGCGGGTCCCTGCAAGTGTGGCTATGCAGTCATCACTTAACAGTTGGCGGTCAATTTGGGCAGCCATGGGCCATTTGAGTCCGTCAGAGCAATCTATCAGATTTGGACCAACCCCTACGATTTCCTAATGCCCAAATATCAGCATATTGATAGGGAGTGTCTTTATGAGACAACTCATATATAGTGTTGAGCGAACTTGTATTTTAAGTTCGGCGTCCAAAGTTCGGGTTCGGGTTATCGAAGCATCCCGTTATGGATTCCGCTACCACGGACCTTAACGGCATTTGGAATCCATAAGGGGATTCTTCAATGAACCCGAACCTTGGACAACACTAAGGACCTGGGGTGACGTTACCGTCATGTGATCAGTGCAGGGGGCATGGCTCAGTACTGGATTGGATAAGAGGTGGTAGCCTACCACCTCTTATCCAATCCAGTACTGAGCCACAACCCCTGCAACATCTACATCAGGGGATCCAAATAGCAATTAGACAGCTCTGTCATTCCAGCAATTTGTTCTTGGGGTGCAAGTGCTATGTTGAAAAGCCTTTAGTGGCTTATATCTGTGGAAAAATAAAAATATATACACAGTTCACTTCTGCAGCTATATTTGTTAAAAGTGTTTTGTGGCGTATTTCAGTACAAAAAGAAAAATATATACGCAGTTCACTAGTTATATGTGGTGAAAGCGTTTAGTGAAGCATTTCAGTACTAAAAGAAAAATATATATGCAGTTCACTGTTGCAGTGGTATGTGTGGTGAAAGCATTAAGTGGCGTATTTCAGTACAAAAAGAAAAAAATATATATGCAGTTCACTGTTGCAGTTATTTGTAGTAAAAATCTTTAGTGACGTATTTCAGTACTAAAAGAAAAATAAATACGCAGTTCACTGTTGCAGTTATTTGCGGTAAAAGTGTTTAGTGGCCTATTTCAGTACAAAACGAAAAACATATTCTCAGTTCACTTCTGCAGTTATATGTGCTAAAAGCGTTTTGTGGCCTATTTCAGTACAAAAATAAAAATATGTTCGGGCCTAATTGACCTTCTGCAGTGCAGTGATAAATTCTGAAGCCCTAATTTCAGTGTATTAGTGGCGAAATAAAAATATATTCGCCGTCCAGCGTTGTACATTTCTGTTGAAAAGCCTTTTGTGGAAAACTGGGAAAAAATTAGGGCCTAATTACCGCTCAGCGTTGCAGTGATATATTCGGAAGCTCAGTTTGCCGTGTATTAGTGGAAGAAAAAAAATTATATTCGCCATTCATTGTTGCATTTATCTGTTGGTAAGCCTTGTGTAGTGTAAAAGTTGAAAAAATGTAAGCCTGTTTGCCATTCAGTGGTGCAGTTATATGTGGTAAAAGCCTTTTTGCGGTGAAATTTGTTCTATGAAGCGGGCTTTTTTATGGGAAAATTAATGGGTGACTGTACACCTTCTTTTGCTGTATGGACCGAATTACGTAGTGGTGAAATATGTTATATGAAACTGGCTTTTTTCGGCAAATTTATGGATGACTGTACAACTCCTTTGCTGTATGGACCGAATTACGTAGTGGTGAAATTTGTTTTATGAAATGGTCTTTTTTTCGTCGAATTCACAGGGTGACTGTACACCTCCTTTTGCTGTATGGACCGAATTACGTAGTAGTGAAATTTGTTATATGAAACTGGCTTTTTTTCGTCACATTTATGGAGGGTTGTACACCTCCTTTTGCGGTATGGACCAAATCAGGGTCGTAGCTAACGGCTCATGGGCCCTGGTGCAAGAGTTCAGCTTGGGGGCCCCCTTCCCTCAGTGCTTTGTGTGTCTTGTTATGCGGCACAAGGGTCTTTGGGCCCCCTCAGGCTCCTGGGCCCGGTAGGGACTGCTACCTCTGCATCCCCTATAGCTACGCCCATGGACCAAATTACTTAGTGGGGAAATTCTTTATGTGACACAGACTTGATGAACTTTGCGACTCTTCTTGGCTCCAAGCAATCTTGAAGCTTTGTCTTCTCATTGTCTGTAAACAGAAGACTGGCCGATTCTCTCCTGTCTTAGGCAACACTTTATTGAGTAATAGTGGAAAGTCAAAAAACAGTTGTCCACAGGAGCTGACTGGCAACTTTTGGCCCAGGGGGCAAGTAACACCCAGAGGCCCAATGAGCCCCCCTCTACTTCCTGATTTGCTGTCACAAGAGGCTGGGCGGGAGCTGCGGGAGGAGAGCACAGCCTCCATTGACAGCTATCTCCGCCCCCACACCTCCGCTCTCCCGATCTGTCACAGGAGTCTGAGCATTGCGGAGAGGATAGATGTTGGCCACTCACAGAGCTCATAGCCCCC